>PQXJ01000099.1:0-90911 GCA_004786225.1 Botryotinia narcissicola | reverse complement strand
ATATTGGTCTCCTCATATAATACTATGGGGGGATCAAGATGCTTACACGCGTAACAATATAGTTAATATAGAGGCCTCTTCCACCCAATCTTTTAATAGCTTTTGATATATATAGTGTAGTAAGAGTATTCCTGTGAGTTTTAAATGATATAGATAGTGTAAAAGAAGCTTTTGGAGTAATATAGTTGATTATAAAACTTTTATTCATAGAATATATGCTTGTTTTTTTAAAGGATTATAAGATATTATGTTTTATATAAGTGAGCTTCTAAGTCTTTTTAAATATACCCCAAAATATATGTTTTATTATATTAATAATCCCCCTGCTATTATACATTAAATCATTTAATAATATACTATAATTCATTGAAAAGGTATTAAAGGTTTTAATATTGAGAGACTATAGTTAATATATAGAATGAGAGGGGAGAATTAAGATAATAATCTTTAATTTATTGTATTTTAAAAGGAATTCTATATTGATATAACTAAAATGATTATTAACAATAAGTAAATAATATCTTCCATTTGCTTTTCGATGTGTAATAGGGTCGAATATATTTATAAGCTAATATAGGTTAAAAGCATTCAATAATTATTTATTGCTTGAGGCTCCAAAATAAGCTTTATCCTTCTTCTTTACATCCTGAACCCATGTATCTTGTAGATCCTCTGAGTCTTCTTTATAAATAAGAGCAGGAGGGAGAATTATCCCATTAATGTATATAGTTACTAATAGGGTAATAAACTCTCTTGATTCATTTTGCCTAGCTTTTGTTACTTTACCTCTATTATAGGCGCTAATACTCATTATCCTCTTCATAATTCTCTCTATATTGATTATAAAGCTCTTCTTATCCCAATTGTATATATCTCTCTCGGCTATATATTATATTTTATAGTTACTTTTATTAATTAAATTAAAAAAAGAGGGGTATTAGCAAAAGTGTTTTAAATAATAAAGATTAATAATAATAGAAAATAGCTCAAACTAGATTATAAAAGTAATCAAATATAGCAACATTATTGGCTTTCACACACAAATTATTAATATAATAGAAATACCAACTTTTAAAATATATTGAATACTTTTTAATAAAATTGTTAGTTTAATTTTTTCTTTTCTTTTTATCTAGAATCTTTTTTACAAGATTTCTTATTATATAGCTTATAAAAGTAATAGATTTCTATATTAACTTATTGATTTAATTATCTAAAACCTTCTTCTGATTATTAGAAAGCACTTATTTTGTATCGAAAAGGAATTGTTTTTTTGAGATAGTTTTATCTCTATACCACCAGAAAAGTGTAAATCAATCAATTTTAAAGAAATTAGCGGTCTAGATGTATTTAGAAATCTGAACCCCTTTCAAATGATTTAACACAAGCTCTATATAAGCCTCTAAAGGTATATCATCAATGTTTGAAGTTATAATGTTAATATTTTCAAAGTTGTGTATATAGTAGGGACGTGCACATAGTGGGGAAATCGGTTACCCGAGATTAACAAATTCCCATAGATCCTAACGACAATACCTTCAATAATTCATATAGATTACAAAAGACTTGAGTAAAAGCGACTATAAGGCTAACTTCTACTACTCTAACAACTAACCTTGATAAGAGTATACAAAGTCTCTTCCACTTTTCAATAACTCCAACTGAGAGTCAACACTAGTCCACCCATATTGAGCATATCATGAAGATTTCATACTTATCACCAAAATGATATAAGAGGGTCAACCATTTTCTTCCTGTTAGGCATTATGCCCTCTCCGCTAGTATAATCAGTCAAATACACGTACTAGTCGAGCTTGGCGTGAAACCTCTTGTCATGTTACTACTATAATAAACATTGGAAGGGTGTTGAGCAAACAGTCTTCTCCCATCCCCTTTCACAAGCCTAAATTAAATACGCAAACTCTACCTCACGAACCGATGAACAATGAACGATATAAAGGTACTTGATGAATGTACAGATGAATATGTTCCTGGACTTCCCAAATATTAAAGTCTCATATTGGGAAGTATTCCACCAGCAGTTGAGTCTCCATTTTTACAATTTCTGGGAAAGGGTAAGAAGAAAAGAGACGTGCACAGAAATCTATCAGTCTCGGCCTCAAGCAGATGAAAATGCAGATCACGATGACGGAGGCACATTAGACAGGGGGCAGCTCTGGGACAAGAAGAGATGGATGGTATTGCACATGTCAACGGACACCATGAGGAAGCTTTGAATCAAACTATAGCGATCAAGGTAGATTTTCTGACAGTGGGTCTCATTTTCATCAATTCAAGAATACTGTCATTTGATAACGTCAGCCACTTCTATAAAGTCTGTATCTCGCCATCACGGTCCACAGGGGGAACGATAATGACATTGACGGTAATTCGCCAATCCTTTATAATTCAGCTCAGGTAAGGTTGGTAAAACAAGATCAACAGAGAAGCGAATCGTTGTTGAGACTTGAAACGAACCCATTTAAGTAACAAGAGATCACGTCCACAATCCTACGCATGAAAAGTTCATCCAGAAAATTTCCCCTTCTCTGGCCTCAATCCAGATTATACACACATACTACTCTCCCCTCATACATATCTTTTTTAAGAACCTCCAAAACCCTTATCTCAACAACAGGCGCAAGAAGAAATAAGCAACAAAGAAAACAAGTCCATAGGAGGTAGAGCCAGATGCCCAGCTAGCCGGGAGTAAACTAAGACCGCTACCTACTTATGTAATCAACATTGTCTAGGGGAAGAATAAGAATTGAGTTTCCGCGAGGAAGCTTATGGATCATATAACAATATGTTACATGTAAATCAACTGTGCTGACGACGAGATTATGGTAAAGATCTACAAAGACAGAGCGTAATTCATCAAAAAGAAAGACGGCAGCAAAAACTTTCTGCTCGGGAGCAAGAATCTTCAGACTCCATACAGTTACGCTCCCGCATGAAATGCATGGGACTGACTCGCACTGGTTTTCAATTGAAATTGGACTGCTGTGAATCAGAAGCCGTCCGATGCTAGAATTTCCCATATCTAAATTGTGGTAGATTTGATACTGCACAAGCATCGTGTTCTTGTGTAAAAATAAGAATGGAAAGTAATAATTTTCTCTTATATCAAACACGAGAGATACAGATCAAGTGAGTTGACTCGGGTTGAATGTCATGCGGAACTCATGCAGATCAGCAGCATTGTCATGGACTCACGACTTTTCTAAACTGTATTTATTCTTTCTTTCTTCTCCTCTGATTGCCGTTGCTAATTGCGATTTTCGCCAATCGTGAGATTCTGAGATTCTTCTTTCATCAAGCATATAATTCTTGACCAAAAATCATCCTGCGCCGTAAAGACATGCTTAAAACGCCTATTGTGTTTCTTTTCCACAATCAAATGCCCCCACTGCCAGGTTCCAAACACCATTATCCAATCAACCTTTATATATAACAAAAAAAAGCTAACGCCCGAGCTCAATTCAGCTCTCTCTCTCGTTATCTGTATTGAAATCTTCCGCTACAACTGTCTCATCATCTTTATATTCTTCGTATTCCAATTCCTGCGCGCATTTCTCATTGAATACAGGTTCGTTCTGACAGAACTCTCTCGGCTTCTTAACAATAAAAGCATACGTCTCATCATCCTCCAAAAAGATTTCTCCTCTTCTCGAATTTCGATTTCTACGCACATATTAGCGGACGTCCAAATCTAACAAAGTGAAAAAAAAAGAACTTACCCAAACCTCTCTACAGACTCCAATACACAAACCACGAGTAGAAAAACCACCACAATTCCCACAACCATAAACTCATTTCTTCGTCCCATGTCCAAATGCGCCAAGCGATTTCGATATCCTACCGCAGTCCCAGGCCACGAATTGGAATTTCCACATCCTGGTTTCTCTCCATTGATGCCTAACGCTCCGTCTTCCCCCTCCCAATATTTCTTCGCATCTTCTTTGCGCAATCTAGGTAATGCAGAAGTGGGCATGCTTGGCCGCGCTTCATCCTCGTCACTCGTCCTCGTCAGACTTTGGAGATATGCCGAACTGAGTGGTGTTGCTGCAGAAAGTGCTTCATCTGCGGAGACATCTTTTGAAGGAGTCGTAGGTGCATTGTCGAAAGCACCTTCTTCCGCAAAATATTCTTCATTCGAAGGGGAGGTAATTGTTGGTGTAACAAATGTTGGGATAGGCAGTTTTTGATGCTTTGGGAAATGGGGATCGCGGGGATCGCTGGGTTTGGGGTGAGAAAGCGAAGGATCATATTTGACGGAGTGGAGTGAGTTGCAAGATTGAGAATTGAAACATTCTCGAGAAACTGGGATTGCGGTCGACAGTTGGAGGAAAAGGAGGAGCGATAGCGGTGATGATGGTCGCATTTTTGCGATTGATATGGATAGAAATATTACGATGTGAATTATTGACTATATTTTGAATGAAGAGGTGAGGTGGGTATATATGTTTAAAAGTCGTATATAGTAAAACGTTCCTCGTCGTGAATGGCAAGTGATTCCGAAGTTTTAGGACGCTTTGGTAGTTTGTCACACCCGAGACGTTTGGAATTCCGCAAACGTGAGTAGATCAATCTTCAATCTTCGATTGTTCCGAACACAGCTTAATCCGATCGATCACGATCAATACTTGAGGTATGAAAATGTAAAGGCTGGAGCAAGAAGACAAGATTGAAAATAAAAGTCGATAGAATGAATACAAAGAGGTGGTGGAAGTGAGGTAGGGAAACTCTCGTATTTAGATCAAAGAGTAGCTTACCACGCAGGTGGTGTGTGTTATAGCCAATCATTTCTTCACACTTAGGCAAATACAATAGTTGCAACATAAACATACACAAGGGACTAGAGTTACATGGGGTAATTCCATCCACTTCATGTTTCTAAAATGCTAATTTGGTAGAAATCCTTCAAAACTTAAAGATCCATATTGGGGGTGCTGGCAAAGAAAAGGCTTCAGCCCCTCAGGGTCCTTGCGCGATTTTCATGGGTAATTCCAAGGGTAAATAACTGGCATGGTTATGGTTAATAGCTAGGTAGTTAAGGTTACATGGGCTGATGAGGTGTGAATGATTTTGTCTTTTTGGATTGTTCGAGGCGAGGTGGTGAGATGTGGGCTGGGTTTTGTCCGGCTTGATAGAATGAGAATGAGAATGAGACTGAGACTGAGAATGAGACTGAGGATGAGACTGAGAATGAGACTGAGGATGAGACTGAGAATGAGACTGAGGATGAGACTGAGAATGAGACTGAGAGTATAAGCCTCGTGGCTTTGTACGCTACAAAGTAGTACCTAGGTGGACAACAAGACAAGCAAGATTCCTTCCTCAAACAATTGAAGATATATTTAGATATTCATCCCATTTTGATTCTTGATTAGTTTCATCCATTCAATCCCATCTCTCGATATTGCTCGACCTCCTCTCCCATAATAAAACTGGAGCCTGAAAACAAAACGTGAATTGAGTGATAGACAGCGCTACTCGTCACTAACATATGACCAAGACAAGATCACGGAAAGGTGGAGATTTGCATGATTAGTGGGATTTCCAATTATGGGGGAGACCTTTTCTTAGTTCTTCCTCTTCCACTTTTCTTCGTATCCTATCAGTGCGTCCATAGAAATCCTTGTGTGGAGGTCACTGCTTGAACACCGAAGAGTACGAAGTAGGTACTAGGAGCGAGGTACCTAAGGTAGGGTGGGAGGCTCGGAGGCTCGGAGGCTCGTGAATACCTACCAACTGGAATAATACTAAGATGTGGTCATCGCGTCGCCCACGCGACTTTTGATGATTTGAATCTTGGATCAAACAATTGGGGAATCTTTTCGATACTGAACAATCAGTTATGAAAAGTTAAGAATCTCTTATTCTCGTAGAGATACATACTTCGGCAATGTATGTACTTTACTTGGCATACTACCTTGATAACAAACTGTGTTGATAACTGTTTCTTGTGACTTTTTTCATAATGTACCTGCTTGACATCGTATCATGTGGTGCTATACTAGCAGATTATTGGTTGCTCAATCAGAGTCTCAAAGAGTGTCATCGTCAATTTATTATACGAAGTGAAGTGTCGAAAAACTCTTATTTCCCCCTCAATTGCAAATAATTTTCTATCCCGAGGTTACTAATACAATTCTAGTCCTGCTTATGCCATGAGGATATTTAAACGAGCTATTCTTGTTGATGAAGGTGTTGCTCCCTTAATTTACTGGTTTCTTGGCATTTGGGCGTAGCAAAGGATAATAACAACTCAATGCAATTGAGGGATTATCCTGCGCTACCTACTCTGTATATACTTTCACTTGATTAATCCTTCTACTCAATGCTTCTATCGCGAGATTAATGTTTGACTAAGCAGAGTTTGCTTTGAATGTAATATATCTTAAGATTCAATGGTAAATGATACACAGTCTCCATAACCTTTTGTTCGTCATAGTCAAACGATCGTCAGGTACACATAGTAAATCTATCCGGAATCCCTGTAGCTTTTCTGTTTTGAAGATGAGGACTCCGGCATCTACTCATCATACATCCATCGTACACCGTGTACCGGTAGTGTGCCAAAATCCCTGCAAAACTCATATCTCTCCCACAAACTCTGAACATTAATAAGATTCGTTAGGATGGTTCAGATCGCAGGCTGCGTTTTGAGCTAAGGCCATGGAGTACGGGAGAACACTGAATTGGTTAGAATTCGACACTTTATCTAAAGATCATCTTGTAGCCTTCTCTCGGCTACGTTTACGGGGTCGTAGTCAGCAAGACCATTAGCCCCCAGTCCTTAACCTTCACCATGAATCCTTCTGGAATGACGATGGAAGGTTGTTTCCGCCTTTGTCTGGCTTCAGGAGAAAACAGCTTATTTTTTGATACTACCCTTTATGTCCCACCACCATTCATGAGATGATTCAAGGTACAGAGCGGCATCCCTGAAAGCTCGTCTAATGAACAGTCATTCCAGCGCTTCTTGAAACTTTTTATCTGTTGCCCTCGGTGAAATACAAATTAGCGCTGATACATCCATTGCTCATCAAACGAGGTCCCCGAAAAGGGATCGTTCAAGATGAATAGGACCGAAACCCCGAGAAAGGTACAGAGAAGCAAATGTGATCGATATCAATGTGTTTACTCTACACACATACGTGATAATGTTTCATGATATGTAATACTGCATCGTTGCTAATACAATGTAAGCTTTCGCCTCGTTGACTTGGCCCTGCAAGGTTTCTCTGTGCCGAGTGGGATGAGGATTAGAAATATGCTTATTCTGAAGGATCTTTCTGACACGGACGAAATGAGATAGCAATCAGATGGATCCTTTGCCATGATTTGATAATCGAAGTTCTAATAATAGGAGATAGCAAGTTTCTAAAGCAACATAACGCTCAGTACCTAGCAAGCTATGTTGATAAACGAAGAGAGGGAGGTGTGTATCATTATTCATTTACAGGAAGTGAAGGAAGGATGCTACCCGTGGGAATGGATGGATTGTTAGGAATCAAGATCTTCTATTCTTAATTGACTAACAAGAAGTTGATTGAATCGAATTCGGATAAGCAGCTCCATTACAACCTCAACAAATCAACTATCCATACCTACCTAGATAAGTTTAAATCTAACATTCGATACTTTTAGGAAAAGAAAAGAAAATCATTCATTCACTCACCCATGTACTCGTGTGAAGCATATTCCTATCATGTGTTTTTAGGTAAGCACACTGGTCACCATCTACAACGGTGGCCGGAACTGACCTTGATAGCATCCCAAAACAATCCTCAAGGCTGACAATTTGTTAACCAGATATCAACTTTGAAATGTTACAGCCTTCTCAATCATGGTGCCTCCAATGGCACCTCAATCTGCTCCCCCCTTGAATAGAAGTTCGACAGCACCCAATATCGCATCTGCTCGAACTATACCTTACGAAAGGTCACATCTCGCACCAGAAGATGCTATATCTCAAGCCTCACCACCTCGGAGACCATCTGCCACTCTCAACCAATTGCGCATGACAAATGGGGATGCTGGAAGATTAAGAAGTAGAGGAAGACATACCGATAGAACGAAAAGCAGTACCAGAAGACGGAAAACTACTTGGAAAAAACTGCTATGGGTGAAGCAATCATGTATAGCACGCTTCAATTCAGCGAATGAAATATAATACTGATCAATTGATATAGATCCAGACAATTACACGGATCAGGATACATTTCTCGAACATCTGCAAAGAAACCCACGTCTTCAGCCTTATGATTTTTGGCCATTGGTAGCAGACTCCACAGTCTTAGTACAACACGTTTGTTCCGTCATAATATTCATTGTTTCTTTCGTTGGGATATATGATAAACATGTCTCTCCGGTTTCTGTGGTTGGCTGGGGCTCTATCGCTACCTTTTTGGGTTGGGTCTTATGGGATCTATGGGTGGGACAGGAAGAAAGTACTCGACCGGCATTTCCACCGCCGCAGCCTTTCTCTCACAGTGTATCTGCAACAAGTTCAACGCCGAATTTATTAGCAACAGCTGTAAATGGGCCAAAGTACTCCCATTCGATATCAACGACATCTCTTCAATCTACTACCTCCAATCTAACTCAATCATCTCCAACACGACCGGTTTATACACCATATAATTCACGACTCTCTCATCGCACATCGCTCCGTCTTTCAACTGCTAAATCAGCCCTTCTAATTTACTTTACCCTCCTCGGCCTTTCTCCCATTCTCAAATCTCTCACCAGGTCCACTTCTTCAGACTCGATCTGGGCAATGTCATTCCTCCTCTTTACAATCAATATATTCTTCTTCGACTATGCTACCCCGTCCCCTTCATCTTCATCTGGCTATCCACCATCAAATACGAAGAACAAAAACATTCCCGCAAGTTTGAGTACAAATGCTGCTCTAATGGCCTCCACCGTACTGGCTTCACGCCTTCCGAGTACCGGACAAGTCTTCAGTCTTACACTTTTCTCCATCGAAGTTTTCGGTCTTTTTCCTGTTTTCCGCCGTTATACTCGCTTGCACTCTTTGCGTGGTCATCTAATACTGACTCTATTACTCGTCTTTGGTGCCGGAGGTGGTGTAGGATTGGTATTACCACAGTCAGGGAGATCAGCATGGGATTGGAAAAGTGGATTGATCGGTGTAGTTTTGGGGACGCTAATAACAGGGTTAGCTATGGGTGGATGTAGTTGGTGGTTGATAGGATTGCAGAAATATAAAAATGAAATCCACGGACCGTGGGATCCAGCTAGGCCTGTCATTAGAAGGGCTTGGGATGATTATTAGACGAGAAGATATTATAATTTGTAGAGCTCGCTTCATTTGAGCTGTTCATCAAGCCATATAGTTCGGTAGAAGCATTGATGATGTTTTAGAAATCGGATTAGTTGAACGCATCCCGTGAGCCTTGACCCTTCGCCTGCTTGTACCCCCTTTCTTTGGATGCAACTCTAGCGAGATAAATTCAAACGTGAGACACGCCACAATTCATTGCACTGCTCGCCTATTAATAAACTTAACTATCAAACTGCCACTCTTTTCAAACGTCATTCATAATGCTGCTCTCAACTAAAATAAAATTTCGAAATGCACCATCCAGCGATTTGAAGTAGTTTTCTTACTATTCCTTCCTCAAATAATCCGACTTGGAAGGATTTAACTTGGCGCCGTATATCAGGCGATATCTTTTCTAGGGCATTCTTGCTACCGAGTATTTTGACTCTTTAGCTCTCCTGAGACTTTCGCATGAGTAAGATTGTATGAGATTCTTATTGAAGGTTTTGAGTTCTGAAAGTGAAGAGGTGATTGAGACTTCATGAGTGAGTCTCTTTTTCTTTGTGCTGATTTCTTCTTCGGATGCTTTTTGAGGGGGCTGACCCTTCCTTTTATGATACCGACTTTATGTTATGTCAGTTTTCGCCCTGTTGTATTGACTTTCATTTTCCTCTTGTGTTAAACTCCTTCCTCTGATTTTGCGTCGATCTTATTCACTAGTCATGTTCGGATCCCCAATCTCCTCCCTCTTCCTTTGGTACTTACAATTTCACAACATCGATATCTCGAAGTCCAGCTTATCACTTGATCCTATATGCCTACTATTATTTCCTCCTTATTAACATCATGACGATAATTATGAGGACCCCCATTCCCCTCTACACTTGCGCTTTCTGTTGCAAATCCAATTTTTCAATAAGGCGCTGTGGATCCTGCCAGTCCATCATTTATTGCTCCAGAGAGTGTCAGCGATTGGATTGGTCTTTTCACAAAAGTTTTTGTAAAGCTTTTACATCCCTTGGTCCACGCCCTTCAGAAGATCATAGCCTCGCATTCTATTTTCCGGTTGACTTCGATTCCAGACTGGAATGTGTTCGGCGTCCAGATTGTCTGCATCCCAACGCCGATGATGGAGCATTTGGTTCTCGGTCGCTGCGTTCCACGAAATCAAAGGTTTGGTATCTTCATGCAGTGGTCGAATTGTTATTCTGCTGACAATCAAGAACCAGCCAAAGTTGGGATGGCCGTATGTCCTTTGTCGAGGAGGCTGCCGAGACGATAATCAAAAGCTCAATCACAGCGTTATATCTCTCACGAGGGGGGCCTATTGGACTGGACCTTTGGTTGTTTTCCGGACAGGGAGGCCTGGTATTGACTCAGCAGCTGTACAGGATATTTCACCGGATGACCTCCCCAGAGTCATACGATTGCTGAGACAGATTGGCAATGGAAATCGAGTCATGAAGCACCAAGTCTTGAAGTCAAGTTTCAATACTTCGAAATGTGTAATTGTTAGATGTTTGGGCGATCATATGAAGACTACAGGAGAGACTCAGCTTGTGGTCACCAGAGTCCCAGAATTGCATCCGATTTTCGAGGGGCAACCCACAAGTATCTCGCAATTGATGGAGGTTCCGTTGATAATACAAAGAATACCTCGAGAAGCTGGAAGAGATGTTGTGTTCGACAAGGATCACTTGAGAAACGATTTCTGTGCTGCTCTTCACCTTGATACACGTCCTTTTAGTGAGACGTGGGGCGAAATACCTTCACAATGGCATAAGAATGTGGGGACTGTTCTGGTTGCGAGAGAGGACAAAAAAGATATTACCACCCTTCAACTAACGGCAATTATGAAATTCATCAGGCGATTGAATCTTAGTTTAGTAAGAAACGAACCCGATGTTGGAATGAAACAGGCATTTCTTGAGGGTTACTTCACCAGGAGAAATTTTGAAGAATTTTTCTTCGGTCCCTTTGCAGCTAATGTGGATCAGATCCCACAGTTGGACGGAGACCTGATATCTCCTTATAGCAACTCATATGATTCACTCGGTATACCAAAGGACTCTTCAGAATTGGATATGGCGATAGACCTGTTCCACAGAACTGGACTTATGACAATGTTTGTGGTCGATGATTAAGAGATACGTGTATAAATTATTGGGTCAAGAAATTTAGTGATATTTTGGCTTGGAGTTTGTTGCAGTAGATGTTGTTGTCGCGGATGGTATCATTGATTGATTGAATAAGGGTATGACTGGAACGTTATTTGGACTCGCTTACTTTCTACACGTGGAGGTATCAGCGTGATCTCTAGCTAAGAATTCATCAGATTTCTACTTTAGAGCGAATAAAATTAGCGATAGATTTGGAACCATTATCATAGGCACGAGATCACTCCTTGGGATTTCTCTCTAATGTATCAATCAATGATGCCTTGCATTTTATATTCACTTTTTTCGTTTTAACTCCTCATCTGTGCCGTGATTGGTGTTCTAGTCACAAGAGAAAGTCATTATACACATTCTTAATCTCCAAGCGAGATTGTACTGGCAATTGTACTACAGAGTTTCCTACGGCTGGTAGTGTACAACATAAACTGCAGAGTCCACCTAGCAACCATTATTTGAAATATCCTTCTCATTCATTTAGATATAAAAGCTTGACTTCGGAAAAATAGATTTACAATATTAGCCTTCCCCAGTAAGTCTGCCCTAGTCAGTCCCCTACAGTCAGTATGAAACTTCTATATCTTTCCTCAGTTGGTCACGTCACCTGCTCCTCTTGAAACTATTTTCTTTGTAATTTGTAAGTTTCGCCGGCCCATTCACAATTTCGTTCTGTTAACGAATAAATACTTCATTACTCAATCCAATTCACTCTTTAATTAAGTAGAAACCGATTTGTGTACTTATTAACTCCTACTGACCCTCACACCGGCTTAGACAGCTTTTCTTTCTTTCCATAATAGACCTCCACATTTCTTCTTATAAACCGCTAAACGACCAACTCCATGCCATCACGTCGCGATCCGGCTCTGGGCCCGCGGGTCTCAATCTCCTCCTTCGGTCCTACCATCGAACACCCCAAGTGCGGGTACTGCACAAAAGATGCTTCGATTCCATGTACAACTTGCAATGCCACCTGGTATTGTACATTAGCCTGCCAAAACGTCGATCGCGATGTTCATGACATCATCTGCCAGAAATACACAGATTTCGTTGCGGCGCACCCGTGTCCCGAAGATACTTTGGAAAAGAAATACAGACTTGGTCTCCTATTGCCGAACGATTCGGAGGAGTTTGAATTGGCATGGATTGCCAATGGTTCTAATGGAAAGTCGGTCGCAACGTTTCTTCAATACTACGATCAAGATCGCATAAAAACTCGCAATACTCTTGTCGATTACAATATGGCAAGCAAGAAATTTGATCATTCCATTATTTTGGCTGTCCGAGGAGATTTCCTGACAGATAACTCGCCACCGAATGCTTGCATTAATCATATCTTGAATGGAAATGTGAAATTCACTTTCAAGGGTCCAGTTGCTGTCGTTAGAGAGCGTGGTTGGGGCTCAGTTGGAAGTGCTCAGCATTTTCAGCCATGCGATTTCAGGATTCTAATTGATTTCCTCTTCAACTATGAAGGAAAGCCGAAAGTTGATATCGGGCACGCTTGTGGCGAGAAATCGAAGAGTGTTTTGGGTACGTCAGTTGGCCGTGTCTTGAAGTTCCTCAAGGGGAGAGCTCAAGACAGAAAGGGAAAGTCTAAGAATGCTAGATTCGACGTTGAAGAAGGTAGAACCTACAGAAAGCGCGCCGAAACATTTGCTGAGCCAGATTGGATGAGAAACTCGGAAACTTTTCTTCCGAGACACAAAATGCAGCGCTCACAATCGAGTATCAATCTGTGTAGTTTCAGAGATGATGCGTCTTCGCTACACAAGGCTGAATCATTTATCATGCCAGATTTCCTGCCAGATTGGATTAGGGAGTCGGGCGCAATCGCAGCCGGGCCTAGGACGTATTCCGAGAGAGTGCCATCTCTTTACATCAATACAGAGAAGGCTTTCGAGGGATCTGCTAGCAGTGACAGTGTGACAATCACTCCAATCTCACCAGTCACCTCGATTGCGATGACAGCCAAGCAGGCTCATCATAAGAGCAATGTTTCTATTGGAAAATCCCTTGAAAATTTCGACCATTATGACGCAAAAGGAAACAGAGGTAATCATGACGATTCCGCATCTATTTTATCAAACGGACCAAGCCCATCCATCATAACCACTACTTCCTTCTTTCAGCCCAAAATAGTCCTTCAACTCAAACCAACAACTAGGAAGGTGAAAGATTTCTCGACATTAAACAGAAGATCATCGTTCTTCAATCGTCCAAAATCTAAAAGTCTCGAGTTGAACCGCGATCATATGGTACTTCAACGCAGTATGACAGGTTCGATCATGTCGCCATGGACAGTATAATCAGTGGATCTACAGTGCTCTTGATACAGAAATACGTTTTTACATAAAATTATTTTTAGAAGTTCCGGAGAAGGTCGAGAAGTCGATGAGGCAGAAACATATATAGGAGATGATTTGATACTATACGAAATATATATAGCTAGGTTCTACAATACTAGAAAAGTTTTCGGAATCAAGATATCAGCAGGATTTATGTAGTTGTTGGAAGACCTCACTTCAGGCGTCCTTTAGAGAAGTAAAGAAAATGAGCCTCCTAGGGGATAGCTTAAGTCTCCAGCACAATGTAGCATATTCTGGGATATCTTAGCTTTCACTCAGTATCACCCACTTCCAATTGTCTAGCATATCCATAGTCCATCCCAGGTACTGCAACCTTGAACCCATACTTCTCCAAATCATCAATGCCTGGCGATGCAAACACATGCGTCTCCTCTCCTTGGAATGACTGAACTCCTAGATCTACCATGTCCAACTTCTTCATCACCCTCGCACTAGCCGCATTTTCCGGATTCGTAAATCCAAAATAGTTCTCTAGTCCTTGCTCCTTCTTGACGTACTCCAACAGCGCACGCGCAGCTTCCGTCGCATAACCCCTCCCATGCACCTCAGAGATGAGCGCAAATCCCACATCCGGTATATCAAACGAATCCGGGTTGTTGCCCTTCGTCAAACACACGGAGCCAATGGGCATCGCAGCAGGGAATGAGGGGTCTAAGTCACTTCTCAGATATACAAGAAACTGACCTTAGCCGTTACGTGCATGTTCCTCGACGAAGCGGGTGGCGATTCTTTCGCGTGCAACCTCGGGAGAGATTATGGCGGTCTTGCCTTCGGAGGCAATATACTCGGGAGTATTTTAGAGAGTGACGAGGAAGGTGCAGTGGATGGGATTATTGGCATCGAAGTAGCCTATAAAGAGGTGGGGGGTGGTGAGGTGGAATATTGGATCGGTCATTGTAATGGACAGATAAAGAGAGCTGTATTCAGGGAGTTGGTTATGGAGCTTGATAGAGAGGTGTTTATAGAATATATTGTGGATGTTTTGATCAGGTGCTGTACAATGCGTTGTGAGTCACTAGGTCGTGCGCAATTAACAATTTCAAATTAGAAGACTGTTTCGCTTAAGTTTGGATGCGGCTGGGTACCAACCTATTGCCTATCCCCGATTTGGTGGACGGAGACAAATAAATCTGTTTTGTTAGAAATTTGTATAATTTTGCTAGGATGATTTTTCACTTCGCAGATTTTTGAAAAGCAGTCCAAGCACACGAATACCACCTAGCCAGCAGGTCACAGAGAGTTCAGTTTGCGGACATGGGCTAGACTACAAGCGGAAGAAGTACTGAAGCCACACAAGCCTTGATTATACCACGTGATATAAAGTATGCTACATTAGCAACAAATGCGTCTACTCATGGCTTAGTATTTTGCATCAACATATGACCAATTCTATAAAAGAGAAGCCCCGTCCCTGAAATCTCATCTTACCACATTCATCTTCTCAACTCTTCGATCTTATTCTCCAATCTGCTTCACCATCATCTTATCAATTACGAGCAAGTTAATGCATAGAATGGCTTAGTGTTAACTTCCAGTAGGAACTCTTTGGTGCATTTATAGTGGTCAATTAATACGTCATGCTCAGGTTCTTTGCCTGTGAATGCTTGTGGCAATTTGTTTTAATTTGCACCCATTTGAATATTCCATTCATCTCTCTTTAGGTGAGATAGAGGAGGCTACCTAGTATTTAATCTTTCAAGCATGTGAAATTATGTCTGTCGTGAACGAATAATGCATAGCTAAGGGACTTTAATTCGCACTTGAGTAATTCAATCCCAAAACTAAGCGAAGAAAGGACTTTGGAGTTTGCTGCCAAATAAAAGTTAATCTATAATTTTCAATAGTCAGAGAGCGTGTAAATGGCAGAAACCTACTTCTTAGACCAGGGAAACCAGAATTACGAAGAGCTCAGCAAGGGAGATGACTTGAAAAGTAGGTTACGTTACATTGGTTTCATCTTGAAAATTATAAAGCCATGGAGAAAATCAATGGACTTTTTATTGACACAATCTGACATCTAACAGGGCTGTGAGAAGAGAAGAAGAACTAGAAGACAGAGAAGAGAGTAAAGTATGCCAAATCCAAGACTCACTATCAAAGTACTGAACAGACAGGACCTGAGAGGAACAAAACAAAATTAAACTCAGTCTTGAGTTATTTATGCTTAAGTTGTCTCTGCATCTCACAAGCAGGCTTCTAGTGAGTGAAATTAATGTAGCTCTCATTTTCCTAATTTGTTTCATCTCAGAGATTCCGAACCAAATCTGTGGGTATATCTTTCACACGATGGATAAGGTATCACATTCGGACCCTGAACTTCACAAATTACTATTGAACCATTACCAGTGCACCAGAACGTTCAAACTTGAGAGCATCATCAAACTCACTGATGAAGTTCAAGGTATTCTTTGGGGAGAACCTGTGACCTAGAGCTGCAAAGGGGTGAAATTGGATAAGATTGCAAATAGAATCCCTGACTTAGATGTTACCATATCTGACTTACATGTTGCATTGAGTCTCTTGCAGAACACTGGATCGAATGCTAGGCGCAAAACACTCTCGACAGGCGGATTAATTTTTTGTAAGAAGTTTATGAGTCTTTGCTATTTCAGCAACTGATGCTTAAGCACGCAAAAAAAGAAATGCCAATCAAGGGTATTCGAATGTCTTGTCTCGGAAACATTCAACATCTACGCAAGAAAGAATGTCAAGTCGATGATATTTTACTTAATCATCCCATATTCCACGCCGATCAGTCAGAGCCTCATGCTGCCGTCCCCAAACGACTTGGAATTCCACCCATCGCTCGCAAGCTCATACCCGATTAGAATTTATAGCCAAGGAAGGGTCTGCGGAGTAAATTACGTTACGAAGTTCTGGAGAACGAGGTGGCAATTGTTTTCAATCTTATCACTGATGTCAATGTCACCTTTTCAACTTCCCCGATCTTGGCACACATTAGAAAAAGCTCGTAGGACCAATCATGCTTGTGAGAGAAGATGGGAAGAGACTCACAATCCACCAAGTGCAAGCATCAGATCGACTGGAATGACACTTTATGAATGGCTATGTTGCCTCAATCGAGATCAGACGGAATGAGGTACGCGAAATAATGAAAGATGAGGAAACGATCAAGACGGAATTCCAAGACCTTTTTGGAGAATTCAAGCGGGAAAACATTAGTGATGACGATGAGGGCGAAGTTGATGCGGACCCATCTTTGGCTGATGAAGCATCACCATATGGTGCGTCGGATAGTACATTGTGCCGCCAAAATGAATGTTGTAACTTCATGGGCGTATTCAGTTAGTTGTTGGTAGTTGGTTTCGAGAAGAGCAATGCGGTGAGAGACATTAGCCGCGGAGGTCCCAGATGCACCATGTAACACGTATTCGATCGCTTCAGATCATCAAAAGCGTTGTACTTAGATTTGCACTTATAGAAGATGTATCAACAACGAAAAGCTAATCTTTTGCAAGTCAACCCAGACTCTTCGTGATTGTGTTTTCCGAGGGGTGAAACCAACATATCATCACAATCAGCCATTGTGCAGTTCATGGCCTGGAGATCTGGAAAATACTATGTTTTCTGCATGTCTTCCAAATTAAAGTATGAGTGAGTGACTCACCAAGATTCGTTCGGCATTTTCTAATGATGAAACATTTAAGTTTGAAGTCTCGAGGTAGATTATTGGTAGGTTTCTGGGACATCGCTCAATCAGGACCGGTGAGAAATTAGCGTCTTACGCGTTTTTGATAGGCTCCCATTTTCATTCAGAGCATATAAACATGACTCTTGAGTCTCTTCACGATTATTTCTCTTCTCCTTCGAGCAAGAGTTTCGTTTCTTCCGTTGTGTCTTATATCGTATATCCAGCAGAGCTTCACAAACGCTCAACTTTCTAATCAGCCTGTCAACACCCCGCTTCATTTAGACCCAGACTTCCTTAAAGGGGTTCCAGTTCGACATCCTACTTCTAGCTTCTTTGGTGGAATATCCATAGATAATGATAAGGAAAGCTCTTCGTATAGGTACCCTATCGATTGTTCGTATCGAAACCGCCCGGGTAGCCTTTGGTGGTCGATCATCATGTATGAATCTTTTAGGTCACAAAACTCGAAATGCGGCAATTCTTGCAATATGGATTAGATATTCATTTCACCGGATACGCGGCCGATATACAGTACCTTGTCTAAAATTGTGGTTTCAGCATGGTGGGATCGACATTATATGCAGACGTTGTATATTTTATCAACAATTGGTAAAGATGGGATACAATCATGAATGTTTACTCCGCACATAGTCGCACCACCGCTTCAACCGGCTGCTCCAGTGATTAATAATCATCCTCTAGTTTCAGTGGAACAACTCGTCAAGAGACGTTCTTTTCTACGCCAGGGGCTCTTAGTTACGCGGATGAGCATGAGCATAATAATCTATCTAGTTCGGTGGTGTTCACCACGGATAGACTCAAAGGCTCAAAATTACTTCTCACGATCATTCTACTTATTTTTCAGCTCAGGGATGAATGTTTAAGACGACGTCTTTGGTTTTTGTGATGGTTACATCCTGCCCAGGTGGCTCGGGTGGACAGGAAATTCATGTTGAAGTGTGACCGACCCCACTGGGTATACTTCGGTCAATAATCTATCGATTTTTATTGACAGCCATTATTCAACGAAGTTCGAACAGTATCTGGGTACAACTTCCAACGATAGAATTACAGATTCTGTATCTAGTTATTACATAATTTTTAGCCGAGCTGATACCTTTTTGTCTCACTGTTCTCAATCATACTTTCCTCGTGGCCACGAGACAACTTCTAGCAATTCCCGGCTAAGATTGAAACCATGAAAGAGAACCCGATTGGAACCTTCCAATCCTAGACTTTGCAATTATGATTTTTGTTCTAGCCACCCAAGACGAGACGTCTGCATTCGAGAAATTGCGACCTATAATATGCGGATAGTCATTGTGATTATCTGATTGGGCTTCTTGGTTTAAGGTTCACTTCGCAGAATCCTGAATATGTATGTGTGCTCAATGAACACTTAAACAGTTGTTCTATGCATCCAGAATATTGCCTATATGCAGGAAACTCAGGGACGGCACGCGAGAACGCTTGTCGT
The DNA here is from genome assembly GCA_004786225.1 of Botryotinia narcissicola. Classification (NCBI taxonomy): domain Eukaryota; kingdom Fungi; phylum Ascomycota; class Leotiomycetes; order Helotiales; family Sclerotiniaceae; genus Botryotinia; species Botryotinia narcissicola. The sequence goes on along the minus strand of PQXJ01000099.1, from coordinate 71,941 downwards.
CAAACCTAAGAAGAATGGCCCCGTCTATCACTGTTCGTCATGAGCAATAAGACAAGCATTCAGCACCGTTATCGCTGCTGATATTACCCACCTCAAAGTTCATCAAAAGTGGGAGTCACAAGGATCCTGCAATACCATAAAATGTCATTTTTAGTGGTGGAAAGTACCCCAACATTCTTTGGTGCTCACATCCCTTCCTATTGTTCATTCGATTGGACGACGTCAATCAGGTTCTGACACCGAAACATACTCGAATTCTAGATATGCCAAGTATGGAAGGTCGCAGTTCTACCATTGTGGCGGATTCGTGGTACGCACGGGCTTAGTTGACAAGCTCCGTCAAGCTTTACGGCTTGCATTTCCAAGACAGTCAAGCTTTGCTTGTCCAGATTGGATGCGGGGCAATTGCTTATCGGAATTCCCCTAAAAGGCAGGTGAACTTGTACGTTAAACCATCAGATCATCACAGATGCTCACTTGCTTTTCGCAAAAGACGGTATAGTTGAAGGTGGAAATGGAAAGTTCAAGGTTCATATGGCTCAAAACTATACGCAAACCCTGAAGAGTTGCAACTACTCAGTCGTTACACCACGTTGCGATTGATCCACAATGGCACACTTCGTATCTTATCTATTTTCAAATTTGGTTTTTAATATCCGAGATTGTTTCCGGTATCATGAGGCTGTAGTGGTTTCTATAAAATATGGTTGTATTCCCACCGATTTCGTCTCTTCTTCAGCCCTTCTTATCTTGCCTGTGAGCACTAGCTTTCAGTATGGACTCGCCACGAGAGACTGACGTCGTTTACGACGAGAAGAGTCATGAAGCACCAGTCGTCACCAAGAACCCCGAATCTATTGATTCTAAGGACGCAAAGAATGACAAGTTTGGAGAGACACCTTACGAAACCGAAATTTCTTCTGGTTCTGACGAAGAAGGACGTGGTGGTGAGGTCACTGCTCTTGAGACTGCAGAAGACATCGTTACCGCAATTATCAATGTCGATGATGATCCAACCTTGAATCCCTGGACTTTTCGCATGTTCTTCATTGGTTTGTACAGTCCCCTATTATTCCTTTGTAAATACTAACGTGTTGTCAGGCTTGGGACTATCTGTTTTTGGGGCTGTACTCCAAGAGATCTTCTACTTCAAGCCTCAAGTCATTTATGTATCAGTCAGTAAGTTATGATAACCACTCCAGTGCTTGTTCCGCATGTATTCTGATGCTTCTTAGTGTTTTTGACTGTTATTGCATACGCCATTGGAGAATTTATGGCTTTTGCCATCCCTAGATGGGGTGCAGTTGGTCGATTCCTCAATCCTGGCCCATTTAACCAAAAAGAACACGCTGCCGCTGTTATTATGGCATCGGCCGCCGCTGTTTCGGCTTTATCCACGGAAGCATTAGCAGCTCAAAAGCTTTGGTATGGAGGATATCCTAGTCAGGCTGCCGGTGTATTCTTGACTTTGTTTTCGCAATTAATTGGGTACGGTGTCGCAGGTATGATGAGAAGTAGTCTTCTGTGGCCTACAAAGATGCTTTACCCAGCAAATCTTCCAGTTACTACTGTCTTAGAAACGTTACACAAAGAAAAGAAAGCCAATAAGAAGAGAATGAAGGTTTTCTGGATTATCTTCTTTGCTTTATTAGTTTGGGAATTGCTTCCTGAGGTGCGTTTTACCATCTCTTTGGTCTCAAATCAAGCACATCTGACATCTTGTAGTATATTTTCCCACTTCTTATCGGTGTATCCATCTTTTGTCTCGCAGACCAACACAACTTAGTCTTCACCAATCTTTTCGGAGGCGCAAACGGAAATGAGGGTTTAGGATTCTTATCCCTATCTTTCGACTGGAACTATGTCGCTAGTTTTGGATCTCCCCTCTGGATGCCACTACATACTTTGGTAAACAGTTTCATCGGTACTCTCGGCTGTATTATTCTTTTTATGGCCGTATACTATGGCAATATTTGGAGAGCACAAGATTTCCCATTTCTGTCTCAACAATTGTTCAATAGCGATTCGAACTTTACTTTCTACGACACCTTCAATGAGACAACAATCCTCAATGACGATTTTACCGTGAACGAGGAGGCACTTGAAGCCGGAGGCATTCCTTATATGGCTTCCACCTATATTGTTTATCTTATCACATCCAACATGGGATTCACAGCTAATTTTGTTCATATGTTTCTCTGGAATTATGAAGACATCAAGGCGGGATGGGCTTGGGCTAACAAAGCCACACTGAAGAAGTTGTTAACACCTTCCCATTACATGTTCTGGAAAGGCAATGGCAGCAAACGCAGTGAAGAAGAAAAGCAAATCTTGAGGGATGATCCTAACATTGATCCTCATTACAAAGTCATGTTGGACTACGATGAAGTCCCCGATTTTTGGTACTTCTTGGCATTCGCGGCAAGTTTCATTACTTCGATGGCTTGTCTTTATGCTATGAAGTCAACCCTTCCATGGTGGGGTCTGATTTTGGCTATGCTTTTCTTGACGGTTTTCATGTTGTTTTTTGGTGCTCAGTATGCGATTACTGGTTTCCAATTCAATATTGAACCTATTGCTCAAACTCTCGCCGGATATCTATTCCCTGGAGCCCCTCTCGGTAAGTTACATGCTTCTGTAATTTGTGACATTACTAACAATGAAACTAGCAAACATGTACTTCACTACCTTCACTTTCAATGCGCTGCAACAAGGACAATATCTCCTCCGAGATCTAAAGCTTGCTCAGCAGAACAAGCTTTCTCCAAAGGTCACATATACAACGCAGATAATCGGATGTATCTTTGGGGCTTGTCTCAATTACGTCATGATGATCACGTAAGTAGGCCTTTTTCCACGCTCATTCTCTTCGCAAACTAACAAACTCTAGCATTGTCAAGAATCAAGTTCCAAACCTTCTGACCATCGAAGGAACACCCATTTGGTCAGGAGCTAACGTTCAATCTTTCAACTCCCTCGCAATTGCCTGGTCTATTGCTCCTAAGATGTTTTCTATCGGCGCTCGTTACCAATGGGTCACCATCGCATATCTCCTCGGATTCCTCGTCCCCGTTCCTTTCTGGCTTCTCAACAAATATTTCCCCCGACAACGCATTTGGTCATACCTCAACCTCTCCATTATTCTCTGGTATTTTGGATATCTTTGTGTTGGTATCAACGCCAGTGTCTTCATGTACTACTACATCGGAGCATTCGGTCAGTTTTACCTCCGAAAATGGAGACCAAAGTACTTCATCAAGTGGAACTACTTGGTTTCCGCCGGTCTTGTCGGTGGAACTCAAGTCATGCTATTCCTCCTCACTTTCGCTGTTGCGGGAGGAAGCGGTGTTAGTAGGCCGTTCCCTGAGTGGGCTGGAAATGCTGCAAGCGGTAATGTAGATAAGTGTATGTATAATGAGGCTAATGGTTAATCATATGGTTTTGTTGGGGAAGAAAGGGGAAGGAAGTCCTAATTGATAGGAATTATGAAGAAGGGACTTGATTGTTAGTTATTATGAAGTTTAGATGTTAATGATCAGATAATAATACCCCAGTTTGGAACAACTATATACTGTTGCTTGTCTCATGCATGCGACCTTCGTGGATATTTGAGAAACCCTATAAATGCAACCCCTCCTTCGGTCTTCCCTGCTCTCAGGGAGGTAATAGATAACGGCCTATATCGTTCTTGTATAGATATAATTCATATAGCATCGTGAGGTCACTGGCCATTCATATTTCACGTAACGCTTTCAGCACCACTCTTACTTATTCAACCAAGAAAATGCTCCACATGTTTGGTTTTAATTCATCGCGTTAAATTTATAGATTCTCTTTGAGTATTCACTGTTATGTTTCACTCTCTGTCAATTCGGCTCTTCCCTCACAACATCTGCTTGCGTAACGTATTGTATTGCACTTCACTTCTTCAATCAATCTTGTAATGTCAATTTTTCGATACAAAAAGCTGTAGTAGAACTCTAGTACTGTCAGGAGTTGACTCAAAGGGACAAGCAAGGGCTAGGTGGCTGTATAGAAGTCTCACCCATTGGAGATTGTCGATATTTCAAAGCTTTCTGTACGTCTATATACGGCCTTCTGAATTGTCTAGCCTCGACACCAAATAGTTACGGTGTTGACTTCTCTCCGTTGTGTAAAATATAAATATGTTCTGACTCTCTTGTCTAGAAAATTATCTTCTTTCATCATTTCAAATACATACATAATAGTTGTATCCACACGAATCATTCATCTACTACTAAATCATGGTTCGATCAACACGAAAGCCTGCATCTCCCGCTGAGCTCAATGCATTCGCTTTGAATGCATATCCCGAAGACAACCTTGATGGGCAAAGTTCAAAATGAACGGAGTTCGTTATATCATTGCGGAAGGTATGTTATGTCACATATTTAATACGTGAACGTCTAGTCGAGAGGCTAAGAGGGTATGTCCAATGCTGATGGGTAATAGATATTCTGTACTTTCGAGACAAAGGTCTCTGTATTACCAAGCTCAAGGGGGAGACAAATGACAGGAATCGATTGTTCTGGCATAAGTTACAATATCCAGTCGATCAGCGGGAGATCGGTCGTATGGCCAAGGCCAAAGAAACTGCTCGGAAAGTCTTGAAACACAAGAGCGAAGACCAGTGGAATGTCTCCAAACATTCTAAAACACACTTGCTGAACTTTCCTCGAGGTACTTGATATTCTCATTCCGTGATCTTTGATTACTCGTTGACTGACAGATCATAGACATTCTAGACAATATCTTCAAAAACGCTCTAGTCGCGCTTCCTGGAAATGTGGTTTCCCCAAATCTTCTGGCTACTAACTGGAAGAAGAGATATATCGAGCCAAGTCACAAGATCAACGTCATCGGGCAAGACTACGAGCCCTATTACTCTGATGATGGCCATCGACCATGGCCATACAATCCTGCATACTTCGACAGTTCTCACGTGTCTTTCAAACGCAAAACTCTCCGTGATAAGAAAGGAAAGTATGTTGAGCTCCAGAGAATTCTTCGTCCACAGATCGATGCAACACTCCTTCGCACCTGCAAACTTTTCCATGAAGTCGGATTTATATTGCTATATCGACATAACATGTTTTGTTTTGGTATGGCAAATGAAACCACGGAAAAGATTTCCCCTTCATGGATTGGAAAATGAGCATTTAGACCAGAACCAAGCAAAGTCGGGATCAACAAAGGCTCAATTTCTAAAGCCATTCAGTAACTCGAAGGAATAGCCATTGTCTCCTCAATTCCGGGATGGTGCTACTACGATGCTTTTATTCGTTTCCTCTACCACGCTCGGATACGTAACTCAACCTTCATTAAGAAGTTACGATTCGAAGGAACGATAAAAGCCCATGATTGTAGCAGAAACACATGCAGGCTTCAGTGTGACGATGACTTCATCACAAGCATGAAATGTTACATACCGTTCATCAACAAGTTCTGCCCTGATCTACATGAGTTAACATTAGAGGTAGACGTTGACCATTAGGGAGCTCTGCCCTCTCCAGCTGGAAGACAAGTCGAATTCAACGAGATCTTCGCACCATTTCTTAAGAATGACATTAGGGAATTGAAGACTGTTCGAGTTCTTCAAATCGTTGCTGCAAAGCCGCCGAGGGGCCATTATCAAAAGGCTGATGTTAGTATTGCGAGAGATTCTATACAATGGTTCGAAGAACGAGAGACTACTCGGGTGTAGAAGTAGATTGGCTCTTGTCGTGGCTTCTGGAGTTTGGGGCATGCCGCTGAAAGTTTACTGGATCGGTGGAGTTTCCCGAAAGTCAATTACTTTTTGATCTCATGGGATATGAGGAGTTCTTTGGGTTTCGGTGAATGTAATGGTTGTTAAATTACAAAAAGCAGGTATGAGACCTCTACAGTCGATAAATCAATCAATCAATCGTAGACATCATACAGAAAAACGAAGTATCATGTATTTTGAACTCCAGAATGACATTATTCAACATCGCTCCTCTGATCAGCAGAATGCGCATCTCTATAATACATCTTCTTTGATTGTATTTATTGCTACATGATTATTCAAAGAACCCGTGATTACTAGTGACTGTCCAGCAATCTCACACCCTCCCAATTAAACATCTCAAGCTCAGAGTCTCGTGAGCCCAATACATACAGAGCGGATAGAAAATGTTTATGTAATGTACCTTTCAGCGCCAAATTATCCACAAGAATGTTCTCATACTTATGAATTTACCTTATAATATCCAAATCACATATTATTATCACTTTGATCTGTTCCGCTTCCATTCCGACCCGTATCATGAATTCCCCAAAACGGATCAAACATGGCCCCGACATTTCCAACCATATCCGTACCCAATCCAATCCCACTCCCCACTCCTGTTGGCCCGAAGTCTACTCCATTAATCCATTGGCCACCATCATCTGTATTTCCAGAATTCCAATCTGCATAGTGATCAGTTCCATTTCCAATCTCTAGCAGACTCAACGTTGTAGCACTTTCAGTCGTGGGCGACAGAACGCCTGTCGTGTTGAGATTGAGGGAATTGTGATTTGGTAGTGTACTGTCACCATTTGTGTAATTAACATGGTCCAAAGAGAGAGGACCTGGTGTTACACCAGAGGTGAAGAGAGAAGGCGTAGAGACTCCAAGAGAGGGTGTGGCGAAGAGTCGGCGAGTTTGAGAGGTTTTGAAGAGGTGAAGGATTTCTTTGACGTTGCGATACTATAAATGATGGGATATCAGTAAATGTATGCAAGCCTATAGTTACAAGAGTGGAATGAAGAGAAACCAAATACTTACAACATCATCGACATGAGTGTTGACCTCCCTCAACCCTTCTAGGATATCGGTAACTTTCTCCAACCTACCCATTATCCTAGATCTCTCATCTTCGCTAGAAAATCCCACAATATCTGCCGTCCTTATGATTATATTACTGCATTGATATACACATTTTGCAATTCCTGTATCACTAATCAATGTATGCCCGATACTTTGTACTGTGTGGCAAATGTCCAAAATTATAACAGCATGTTCGAACGCTTTCCTTTGACAATACTGTACGTATTCCTGAGGAGTATTTTCCAATATTGTATCAGATATCGAGTCTTTGGTTCCTGGAAACATGAATCGGTAAAGATCAGTATGACACTGTTGCCATAAAACATGAAACATAACGAATCTCGTTAGTTGTGGTGAGTATGCTCGGAGGAAGAGATTATCTTCGTTATATTGAAGGTTTGCCGGTAGTGAAGAACGAAGTTGCTCCAATTCAGCCTCTAATTTCTGTAACTTGTCTCGCGAATCGTATGGATTTGATTTGTCCCGTATCACATTCCTCGTGTACCTAACAACCATTATCAGCTTGAGATTTCAATCTATGTGATATATCTAACCAAACATACTCTAGGATGCGATGCCTTATGTCAGATATTCGAAAATAAAATGACCTCAAACCCAAGTGCATAGATTCAGACTCATTTGTTCTAGTCGGTATCAAAGGAGCATTCTCTCCCGGTATACCAAGATCGAAATCTTTTTCACTACAAGGTAATTGAATGTGCATCGAATGCGAAGGACAGACCAGTAATTCCGGAAATCCTCCAGCAGAAAGTCTATCAACATGGAAAATTGACCACATCAATCTCCTTCTGCATTCTCTCACTAAAGTTGACAGGCCATTATTTTCATAATTCAGCCCCAATACGAATGCCATTTTTGCTGCTACCGCGGTAAGTGCTTGTGATTTGAAATATTCTCGATGTTCAAATCGATAAAAGACGATCACAAGAAGAACTTCCACCAACACGGCAGAAGGTCTGCTTAAACTTTGCCAAACGTAATTTTCCGCTTCATTCATCCATTTCTGAGCTGCAGCACGACTCTCGTCATCTCTTGAGACAAATGCTATTGATGAAGCGCACATGGCTTTGACTAAAGCTGGATTTACAGCACCATTATTCCAATTTCTTAGAAATGTGGCTCGATGAATGAAACCTTTGCCAGGCGTCGAAGAGACAAATTCAAAATACGCATCTATGTACCGCTTTGTAGTAGCCTTTGAGATTCCAAGATCCCTAAGTAGACATGTTAGCAAATTTTCCTCGGAATTTCCCCCCCGCTTCAGGATCTCACACTAAGCCATCTGTTCCATCTCCAACTTCCATCGGACTTCCTCCAGCAGAGACAGTATTTACCACAGCTCCAGGGCTATCGCCATTTTGGCTTGTTCCAGCTGGTGGATGTCTAGGCACACTCCTCCTTGCCCCTCTACTTGTAGATTCATATTCACATTTGTATTCTCTCTGTTCACACCTCCTACAATTCGGCGTTGTACCACTGCATCTTGCCTTATGCGAATGACAGATCCGACAAGCCTTTCTCGCTCTCTTCCTCTCAGTTCCTGCCTGAGTAAAGCGATCTGGAGAGTTGAATTCTAGTTCATTATTTGTTAATTCATGATCTGCGGCCATCCTTATCTACACGTGATCGTCTTAATCCCGTGATAGGGCATTCGGAAGGGACTCGATCGGGAATTGTCGGGAAGCGGAGTAGCGGGTACGTGTTCGGGGCAATTGTTGCAAATGTCTTCAATTCGATGTCTTGGAGATGTAGGTCACGGATGTAAAGCAACACTTGGCAAGAACAAAGATTCTTCGATTAAGGTTAATAATGACGATCACGTGAATACGATGATAACCACCAACGAAGATTTTCACGATATATTGAAAGTTCGGAATTTGCAATTTCCGAGGTGTTTGATTGGCCAAGGACAGGAGGTATGGAGTACCAATACAAGTTTCGAATGCTGTTTAATATGAGATGGGATTATGTCGCCCTTCCTGCCCTGAAATAATTTCAAGGGAATTTTGTTACGCTTTCTTGTCAATTTACACACACCACTCCGAGTGAAAGAATTTGCCATCCAACAATTGAGAGCTAGCAACGATGATGGCTTCTCATCCGAAATTCTTGCGAGGACAAACCTCGTGCAAGCCTTTCTGAAAATTAGTGAAAAGCCATTTCATATCTCATTGACTTTAGAGGGTGTGATGGCACTATAGATATCCAGATCCCCCGATGGAGCACTGAGTATGTGGCTACGGAGTATTCCGTAGTGATTTCCTAAATTCGGCTTTGATCAAGCCCCTTCATCAGCCGAAGCGAGAATCCAACAACTCTAGTTTCTCTACCTTATATCACTACCCGATTTCAAAGTTCAACATTTCACTCTTCAATCCGGTTTCATATCGAAGTAATGACTGCCAAGCTCTTGGTTAGCTGAAATGGAATAGTTTTGCTTGTTCATCCTGCTGGACTTCTGAGATATTTTCAAGAAGCTACTCCAAAACCAGGAATCTGTCCGTGCTCGAAGCATGAACCTTATTCTACATGACAATCGTAGCGATTCAGCAGACTGAGCCGAGGCAGTGGCAGTCGGTGGCTTACTGCTTATGCCAACTAGGAGCCTGGTACTCATTGGATAGGAAGACTATCAATGTCATCTTTTGAGATCTTTCTGGGCAGTTGAACAGACCGCTGTTGTGTTATTATCGATCTGAATTCCTGGATTCAAGAGCCAGGTCATCGAAGGAACAATGACCATATTCATCCAAATTACGCGCATGTCATTAGATTTTCATCACATGGCACTTGAGAATCGATAGGGATTCAGGATCTCTCATTGAGATGTCACATCACGCTGCAATCTCGCGCGTCTCTGTTGTGTTCCACAAACTAACCATCGACGCTTAAATGTTCTTCCCGGTAACGGGGGTTCGATATCTACTGAATTTCTACCGCCAAAACAATCCGAACATTAACCTAGCCCAATTCCCCAGCGAAATCCAGCAGTCTTGTGAATCTCCTCAAGTTCTCAGCTTACCACGCTCGGTCCAAGCACAACGGACGTACAAGGATTTTCCCCCAAGCCTCGGTACAAACTCGCTATATTTCCCCAGTCCTCCACACTCCACACTCGAGACACTCCACTCGACATCGCAGCAGCCAATAGCAAAAAAACTAGGCTCGGGGGTGACGGCCGGAGTATACTAATCGAGTCAGGTGAATCAACAGTATCTTTCTTTTCTGACAGGAAGGCAATTTTATTGCATGAAAGTTCCTGATTTCTGGAAGTAGCTAAGACAAACGAGCATGCAAGTCAACAAATGTACAAGCAATCCCCTCGCAAAGACTCTCGAAAGAAATCCTTGATATCCCACCAGTGCCTGGGGTAAAAATGGGGGTATATTCGTGCGGGGACTCCACACACTCCATGAAAAAGAGCATCTAGAATATATGTACAATGTAACACTAACCCCGCAAAGCAATGCATGCAAATAGTATAAAGAGGAAGATGATCTGCGCTTATTTTCGCGATGATTTCTATTGCTTCTACTATCCTATCTGTCTCTCTCCATCCGTCACCTTTGTCTTCACCTGTCTTCGCCCTTCTCAGCACCCAGAGGACACTCCTCGCTCACCTCTTTCACCATGTCCAAATACGAAGCAGAACACCTGGAAACGGGCGCCGGCGAGCACCCGCCCCTCCAGGAGATTCCCAGCGCAATGGACATCGATGCCAAAGAAGCCCATGGGCAAGTAACCCAAATCCACACCGCATCTGTCGCCTTGGCCGCTGCCGTCGCCGCGCAAAAGCCTCGTCTCTTGAGTCGAAATATGATACAATTGTATGCAATCATGGCGATTGGCTATTTGGTTTCCACTATGAATGGTTTTGGTATGTATACCCTTTTGTCCAATTCTCAATATGTCTATAAAATCAAGACAGTATATCAAATGCGCACTCGTTTCTAACAAACCTACAGATTCCTCTCTCATGGGAAGTATAAACGCCATGATTCCCTACCAAGAAACCTTCGGCCTCAGCGGCGCCGGTTCCTCCACAGGTGTCATCTTCATCATCTACAACATGGGACAAATTGCCGCCTTCCCCTTCTGCGGACTTCTCGCCTACGGCTACGGGCGTCGCATGTGTATATTCGTCGGGTGTCTCATCGTCCTCGTCGGAACCGCTATTCAAGCCTCCGCACACGCACGAGGCCAATTCATCGGCGGACGATTCGTCCTCGGTTTCGGCGCCGCGCTTGCATCTGCTGCAGGCCCAGCTTTCACAGTTGAGTTAGCGCATCCTGCTTATCGAGGAACCATGGCGGGAATGTACAATAATTTCTGGTGGTTTGGTAATATATTGGCTGGATGGACCACCTACGGATCGAACAAGAATTTAACCGATTCGTGGGCTTGGAGAGTGCCGACGCTGGTTCAAGCAGGCATTCCAGCGATCGTGATGCTGTTGATTTTGTTTTTCCCAGAATCGCCTCGCTGGTTGATTGCACATGATCGTAGAGAAGAGGCGCTCGCAGTCTTTGCTAAGTATCACGGAGATGGCGATGAACAGTCGCCCATTGTCCAACTGCAATACCATGAGATCATCGAACAATTGCAGATGACCAGAAACGACAATCCCTGGTGGGATTTCCGCGAGTTGGTCAACACCCGTGGAGCACGATATCGTTTGTATATGGTGATCGGAATGTCGTTTATTGGCCAATGGTCTGGCAATAACGTCGTCTCTTATTTCATGGTATGATTCCCTCTTCGTATCACCTTCTCTACTTTCCGCTAACATCCACAAAAGCCTGAAATGATCAAGAACGCGGGTATCACAAGCACTAACAAACAACTCCTCATCAACGCCATCAATCCCATTTTCTCCATGATGGGAGCAGTTTACGGAGCCACCCTCCTCGATAAACTTGGTCGCCGAACCATGATGTTAGCAGGACTTACCGGGGGGTTGCTCGCCTACATCATGCTCACTGCATTTACAGCGGCTTCCGAAGATCACCCCAACCTCTCCTACGGCGTCATCGTCTCGATTTTTCTCTTCGGAGTCATCTTCGCATGGGGTTTCACACCACTGCAAACCCTCTACGCTGTAGAGTGTTTGGAAAATCGCACTCGTGCCAAGGGTTCTGGATTGAATTTCCTTTTCTTGAACATTGCCATGGTGGTAAATACCTATGGTATTAGTGTGGGTATTGCTGCTATTGGATGGAAATTATACGTGGTGTATATTGCGTGGATTTGCGTCGAGTTAGCTATCATCTACTTCTTCTTTGTCGAGACAGCTGGAAAGACGTTAGAGGAAATGGCTTCAATTTTCGATGCCCCCAATCCACGAAAAGAGAGCACAAAGAAGACTAGTGTGGCTCTTGATGAGTCTGGACGAGTAATGGGTATTAATGATAACGTGTAAATTGAGAGAATGGAGATATGCGAATAATAATGCACATGTATATAGTCTAATGAATCTTGAACGAACATTTCAAAATGCTATATATATATTGTAGTGAATTTTTTATATAGTTTCCGGACACTATGAGTGTGAATATGGATATCAATACCATAACTCCCTTAAAAGCACTATGTTGAACCGAGCTTTGGTAATGTTGACTACAACCATTCCTTGCCAACCCCTGGGACATCTTCCCACCCTGAATCCTGAGTTTCTTTGTTTGTCTGAATCAATATAAAGACCTTCCCTTCCAGTGCGCCATAAAATCCAAAATCCCGAGTAAGCAGACAAGAAAGACGCTACACCATCTCAAATATTCCAGTTTTCCAGTATCGGCATCGAAAATGTTATCTCACCCCTCCTTTTCACCACTTAAAACTTTATCAAATACTCAAAAGACCTCCTTGTTGTTTTTGACCAGCTTCCTGAAAACTTCGAAACTGCAACAACACTTCCTTAACATCATTCCACGGTGCCGCCGTATAGAATGAATCTTCCGAGCCAACATCTGAATCCGTGTCTGAATCCGTGTAGTCCGATCCCATCAATTCTCCGAGTTCGTTGAATAAAGTTGGTACGTTGGCTTTCCCCGTGCTCGAGCCTCCTCCTAGGTAGGATGAGCCTCCGTCAAACGATTCCCCGTCCTCATTATCAGATGCTTCTCTCTCGTCCCATGAACTAAGCGCTTCGGCAACATCAGCCTCCGAAGAATTCCAGAAAGGTTCTGATTCATCCAGCTCTTGCTCGTTCGATGCCCATTCCACTTCCAACCACTGCTCCGTCGACTTTTTCCAATGTCTCGGAAATTTATCCACCTCTTGAGTTTGGAATCCTTTCAAAATCAATTCCGGTGCCGTTTTCGAGCTCCGGTTCCGCGAAAATGTGGCGATGATCGCGCGGTATAATGATGGGGGCATGGTCATCAAACGTATTTCATGTGATCCAGTATTGGCGTCAATTTGCATCCCAACAATATTGCTCATCAGTCTCGATTCCAATAACGCTTTCGCCCAATGTGAAGGAATATTTTCGTAATCACACGGTGCGACATATTCCGAGGGCATATGCATAGATTCGTCTTCGAACACCACGGATATCTTCATTCGTCGTACCAGCCCACAATTGTACACTCCGACTTGGTTTTGGAAATCGAAAAGCTCCCTCGGTCGGTGAAAGGAGAAGTTGTTGCATGAGTATAAGACTTGTACTGCTTCTTCATATATCTGTTTGTTGACTAGAAGTAAACCAGGCGTAGGAGGTTTGAATGGATAATGTGTTGAATCCGGAAATGTGTCGCAGGATAGTATTCTAATATGTCGAACTCCAACGAAGGCTTCGCGAGTTGCTTGGAGAGCGTATCCGTATATTTGATCGCGGACTTCCCGGGGAAAGGAGAGGAATGGTAATGACTTGTCGTAAATACCAGAGGATTCTTTCATTGATTCTAACTCTTCCCATACCTGGTTATGTTTCCTGGCTGTCGCAAACAGCAATCGTTCGAGATATTCATTTGCTGCTTGTAAAGATTCGACATCGTGACCAAAGGCTCTTTCATCCACTAAAGCATTTAAATCAATCATGTTTGGGGCAGATAAATCCCTCAAAACTGTATATATATCTGAATGATGTTGGTATTGATATCGATATCGTTCTTTAGTATGTACGAGTTTCGATCAATGATGTAAGTACGATGAGGATACGATTAATCCGAGCTTTGTACAATAATGTGAATATAGATATGAACATGAAATCTAGAGAATAATGTAAAACAAGTTCAGAATAACTTCTCTCCAAAAAAATCGGAATTCAACTAACTGATCATGCAAGATGCAATCGATGCAGTATCTGATCAGTCTAATGAAGACCCCGACCATATAAAGTCAAGCCCCTGTACGCAAGCGATGAATTTGTGTTGATACCCCTCATTTCATTGGGTAGTTTATGTAGGATATGCAGTCTCTAGGTTGTGAATGTGAACAATTCTGACGTGGTGACAAGACTATTCCTCTCTTGAATTAATTATTCACATAGAATTCCATGAATGGGGAATTGAGAGAATCTGGAATGTCAGTCTTACCTTCATCGGGCTTCATATCCTTCACCGACCATTATGAGAGTAGCAATCTTCGTGACCGTCTTTTCTCCATAATGGAGTCTTGGAAGGAAGTTCTAACTCATTTTGGTATTCGATAATGCAATTTTTGCAGGAACATGTGCACAGGACTGCAGAGGAGGTGCAGTAGTGTGAATTGGTCCTACGATAGTATCACATTACTATGATCCATTAGTACACTATTCGGACCATCCCGTGGAGCTCCTTCACAGGGATTGAAATCGGATGGAAAAAATCCTTCTTGGATTCCCAACGGCTATTATGTATGTAGGTAGTCTGCAGTAGGTAGGTATTCAAATCTTCCCAGCTTCTTCTGCTAGACAAATTCAACATCATTTTACCCCTCCACGATACCTCCACGATGACGAAGCTTTCGAAGATTTCGAGAATATCAAACGAATAATTATGTGTGTAGCCATCTTATTCTTTCGGTTGGTCAATGTATCTGGGACTGAGTCTTTCACATATATACCCAAGGTTTCTCGAGCATGAATACTACAGACGGTCTATGATACCAAGAGAAGGACTCCTTTACTGTTCCTCCACCATGGCAAGAGTTGCCGTCCGTCACACACCGGTTTGATTAAATTGTCTCAACGTTCGAATCGATTATGCTACCCTGGCCGGATACTCAAAAGTTTAATACACTACCCACCTGCCACCATACATCAGCGAACGGTAACGAGGTTGTGGTGGGCTGACTATGGAACCTAAATCGAGTCATACAACATCGCACAGTCAATCAACATAACGGAATACATGGATCGATGAAGGGTCGTGCGAAAGAAGGTTCTGCAAATGGATTCAATCTGATGATAAGCTTTGGAGCATTAGTCATTCCTATCTTCTTGGCCGAAAATTCTGGAAGGAGGAATACAACGACTCTCCATTTTACATTATCACTATGTAAATGTGAAAGGTATGTAGGTGTAAAGATAGTAGGCCTGTCATTTCAATTGTGGTTTTCTGTTTCGTCAAGATATTGCATTACCAATGAACCTAAAGTTTGGAAAATTTAAGCTACAGGGTAGCACAGGCGTACAGGGCCTCTTCCCTATACCTATTAGGAAACAATCTGAGGAAACCCAGACGACACAGCCAGAGAAGGTAACCAGATCGCCTCTCAGGAGAAAAGAGCCCTCACTCGATAAACATAATACCATTGCTTGTAGGTTTCATTTCGCTCTTCTTACATCTAGCGGTTTATTCTTACTTGGGATACAATCGGTGTTGGAGTTCGTACACAACACTGTCTGTTTGTAATTTCCTTACGTTTTCATGCGGCGTTTATGAGATTTTAGATACGTGGGCGAAGTATCAATAGGTATTCTGACCCTTTCATGACATCCAAATCATCACTCCCCTCCGCACCGTTTGTATCATCTGCTTCTCTATCATTCTCTTTTACCAGTTGTTCTATTCTACAGTTCAACAGTCGTACACTGCTGACATCCCCAAGACAGAAAGAGAACCCGGTCAACCCACAACACAATCCAAAGACCACGCCGAAAAATCCTTATCCTGGGAACCGAGGTGACGGAGGAGGAAAGATGGAGAATGTACAGAATCTGACTCTCTCTACCATGTATCTATCTACCTGTCTCTCCACGAGTAATAAGACAGCCTAAAAGGGGCAGTGGGGGGAAGAGCTACGAGAACCAGACGCTACATCAAAACCTCACAAATGTGAAGACGAAAATATCCATGAACACTCACAACTAAAGACTCCAAATCCTGAACTCAGCGTTGCGCCATCAAGCGCAGAGCTCGCTCTAAATTCAATTGTGGCTGTGGAAAATGTACGCTTGATATTGGATATTTTATTGTTCTATTCTAGACTAGTTGGGATACGTAATTTGTGAGATGATGAGGAAATCAGAGGCACTCCAGAAGCCATTTAACACTAAAGCCAGTTCTTGACACCCGTGGACACACATCGTTTCAAGTGATTGGTATTCTATTCTCTGCCCGTGATAGCATTCTAACTTCATATATCTGAAAACTGCTCATCTGCAAGTCTTCTTTACTGATATTGACGCCCGAAAGACGCGGTAAGACAGGTCGATAGCTTCGAGAGACAAAAAAAGAGGTGCCCTGAAGGCGAATTGAATAAAGAACAAAAGAAACCGGCCAGGTTCATAGCAAAAGCTGTCTATGCGAGCCTGTGGGTTAAACGCCTTGCTTCCCAACGCTACCCCTTTCCTCTTGTCCGATTATCCCGATACATAACGCCGATTATATGCCCAACCCCAGCCGGTGCCACGAGAGTAATGGTTTTTACAATGTAATGTTCACATGCAGGAATATACATAATAGATTTCCTCCAACGGATTTCAAAACCACTCGACACACAAAAATGCGCTTCCACCAATAACACCCGCAACAATCAACATGGTAAATATCGTAGCTCCAACTTTGTCGGCCGTGGTGACGGGTGTAATTTCGCTTCCATCCGTACTCACTCTCGAATCTGATCCTGCATCTGCATCACCTTCACTAGTACCGGTTCCTGCTACCTCACTAACCCAATCTCTGGTTTGGGGTAACAATAGACCTTGGACGGCTTCCAATGCTGACATTTGTTCTCCGACGCCAGTAATTCCATCGTGTTCTCCCGTGGTCCATTTCAAGCCACACGAATTGCCTCGTTTTCCAGCCGTACAGGTTTTTACTGCTGCTGTTGCGGTTGTAGATAGCAAAGGCATGATGGTGTCATAAGTAAAAGGCGCAAGCTTAGCGGTTGCAGCTAACCACCGTCCAAAATAACATTTAAATGATTGTTGATCGTTATTGCAAGTACCACTTTCGCACGCTTCGACCATAATTCCATTTTGGAAAAAGTCTGTTGATGAGTTGAGAAGGCCGGTGACGCGCTCTTTCCAGATAGCGCTGCCGTTTGTCTAAAAATGTCAGTATCCACGTTGAGAAATATATTGGAA
Source organism: Botryotinia narcissicola (assembly GCA_004786225.1). NCBI lineage: Eukaryota > Fungi > Ascomycota > Leotiomycetes > Helotiales > Sclerotiniaceae > Botryotinia > Botryotinia narcissicola. The sequence continues at coordinate 54,557 of PQXJ01000099.1, read as the reverse complement.
TCCTGATGAAGCTTACATGGTTGTACATGGCAGCACTTCCAAGCAGGTAAATGCCAGTATTGTAGGTCCAACGATTGTGATCTTTATCTGTGCAGTTGTCGGAATTTTGAGTTCCATCATATACATCGTACTCCGCAGAAATGAGTCCTACTCCGTACACCCAATCGAAGATTTTCTCCGCCCAATCCGCATAAAGGCTATCTCCGGTATATAAAGCGAGTCGCGCTGCCAAATTGAAGACGCATCCGTTTGAAATACTGTTCTTATAGTTGTAACCATTGTTGAAAGTGAAAATTTGCCATCGAAATCCACCATTACAAGTTGAATTATCCCATCGTGCGATTTGAGTATTGAAGACTCCTTGTGCAAGTGCTAGCCACCCCGGACTTGGATCTGGAGGATCTTGAAATTTGGTTTCTGCCGCTGTCATCGCTGCCATTCCCCAGAATCCTTGATCATCGTTTTCTTCTGTTTTTGTTTGGTTTTGAGGCATGAAGTCATCATCATCTCCAGCTTGATGGAGTAGTGCTTGTTGAACACTATCGTTGTAGGTTGTATCGTTCGTGTAGTACCAATAATTAATCATGGTTCCGAACCTTTGAGAAGTCAGTCAGTGCCATCAAGAAAATAGGGGAAACCTTACATAGCGCCCGCCTCCCACCAATAATATGGCGCTGGTAAATTTCCTGGCACATCTCCTGTATTGTTTCCGGTGTAATATGACATGAGATCATATGCTATGTTGCTTGCTGCGGCTTTGATCGAGTCTGGAGATGTGATATCAAGTGTGATGGCACCCTCCACGCCATGGCCAGCAAGAGCGTAGAGGCTTGCCGCATAGATTAAAGAAGAATCGAGCTTCATGATGTGAAAATAGCAGAAAAGTAGAAGATGTACATGAAAGTATGAATAGGGAGTGATAAGTTTGACGTTTGAAATCTAGAATAAAAGAGTGACTGATTTCTATGACAGCGGCTGAGCAAAGGAGCAAAAGAGTGTATGTATTCAAATACAAGGCTTGAGTGTATAGAAGAAGACTTACGAGATCAGATGAAGATGAAAATTGGTATGGGATGTTTTCCGCTCGTTCACTATGTTATCTTTGGGTATAGTCAAATGCCAAGCTCAAAGACAGCATACTGAGCATAGCCTCAATTGAGCTGATTTGCACTAGCATCTTGTCCCTATCCAAATTCACCTTGGAAACGTTTTCATTTCTGACTATGCCGCTGCCAAGTCGTCAGGGGATGCCGAGATCTTGGGAGGAAAGGTGATTTACGAATTTGGTGGATCGCCAAGTGCACGGAATTATGCTGTGAGACATTACCGAAACACAGACTGATGCTGATGGGATTGGATGATGATTACATGTGTACACACATATATGTATATATAGCTATTCAGGTGTGGTGAATGCGTGTGTATCAAGTTTGAGTTGATGACAGTAAGATTCTGAGGATGACTTTCCGTAAGCATAAGGTCGATATAACCATAAAATCCAGAATAGGAACCAATGATGTTCCGACTGTGGAGTTTTATTTTGGAGACGAAGGGGGTTCGAGGGGTTTGAACTTTGATAGGAGAAAGTGGAGCAATTTGGATAACGGGAGATTGGGAAATATGGAGAAAATGGATGAATAATATCTTGCCAAGCTTTGATGAATAAGGAAATTATTTAATGATATTGGTTTAAAATAGAGTATCATGTGATATTTAATTCCGCATTCCATGCATACGGAGATCCTGAGAGGATGTCAATTTCTAGACTCAAATTTTAGACACTTCTCGCTCGGAAATTGATCAATGCTCGATTTCATGTTCCGTATTCGGTATATCTTATCGTATTTCTATTGTCGGCATATTGTAGCTGATATGTAGGATCATGGAAGCACGGTATACGCTGCTCAGCCGTCATACCAACACAAATGAGTTTAAAATTGTCTGAGGGTCTGTCTTCCTCTGCCCTTTGACCCAGTCACCCAATACTTCGGAGGAATTGGAAACAACGGTCTCTTCTGTTGTGACCGTCAACGAACACATTAATCATGTTTTCTTACGTTTAGTCTCCCCTCATTCTGCGTCATCACTTTTAGTTTCGCTTTTCTTGGCAGAAATTACTGTACTGCAACTAAAAGTGTTTGATGTTTGATGCTAGTGCACGCATGAACGTATCCTTCCAGGGCTGAAGTTTAACTGCATCTTCTTGCATATCCTTGCATAAATCTTTGTGTTATATCTCATGGTTCTACTCTTGCGGGGTCTCCGTTTTCCTGAATCTAATGCTGGCAAGCAAATACCATTGTACTTACATTTGGCCATTGCTATCTATGCAGGTGTTCCTCGTAATGGTAGCGCGCGGTTACCCATGAGATACATGCCTTACAACTCATTCTCGAGGCCGCCTTCTTAACTTCTTGGCCACAAAACCGTTCGCAGTTCCAAGACAATGGTTTTACTGCCTATAAAAATATGTATATTTGGGCAACCAGATTATTTATCTTCACGGCCACCCCAGAACTTAAAAGAATCTCAACTTCGACCTGGACTGAATGAGGATGCTAACCTGTGCTTTATTTTATAACATAGTGTTGGCATCATTACAAATAATCTCCTGTAGCTAGCCTTACGGTTCTTTCCCGCTCGTATCGCCTCGATTCCAGGATCACCGCCACAAAGAGTCCGCGTTTTTTGCTTTCACGTTGTAATATGCCCTCCACAACTAGTATTCCTCCGAGTCGATCTACCCAGGTCGACAAACAACCTCCTCGCCCAAGGCCGGTAAATGACTCTCGGCGAGACAGCCACAATTCTAATGAAGGGAAAGCTGCACCTTTTCCATCAGTCTATCCCACGCATCCACTCCCCCCAGTAATCTTACTTAAAGGCGATGAGAAGGACAAGATTGCGGAGTGCATTCTTAAGGAACGGGAACGTGAAATCCAGGAGAAAGAGAAGATCCAAGAAATTGAAGAAAGTAATGGATGGAAGTTCACTAGTCACACGGCTGGAAAGATGTATTTAAAAATTCAGGAAAAGGATACAAGCACCTTCATCGAATGCAATAATTTTGCAAGAGAATGTAAGAAAGCTATCCGATCAGACCCACGAGCTGATTCACGAGTGGACTCGAAGAGGAAAGGGGCTCCGGCCCCTGATCTTAGTATCTTGTTTACTTCGGAAACTAAAGCAGAGCATCGGAAGAGACTGTACACATTATTGACGACAAAGAACAGGTATGCCCAGTACTGGACAATCGAAGACCTTCCCAGTGAATGGCTCAAGATTGACAATGAGGCTTTGTATTCAGAAAAGGACCAAATGTCACTATTGCAAGACGTTGAGAAGAAGAAGAGAGCCCTGGAGAAGTCAAAGCCTGGTGGCAAGGTAGAACTTGGAAGACATAAAGAGCGACACAGGCTTTCAATTAATGATGTGAAAATAACAAGTGATGATAGTCAAATATTAGGTCATCAAGGGCCAGTATATATATTCGGAGTTGAAGGGATGATCGCTACTGAGATGCGAAGAAGCAGCAGAGAGAATCTTGATAGGGGAGCTCATGGGGAACGCCGAATGCTGGAAGATGAGCTCGAAGGGGAAACTTTTAAAAACAAGCCAAGAATCCATGACACAAAAGTCGATAAGAAAATCAAAAACACACAGCAAGCACCGACAAGTGGGGCCGGAAGGGAACAGGTTGTTGTTGAAAAACCAAGAGGTAATACTAGGACGGAAGTCGATGAACGAACCAAAGAAGGACTTCGAGTGCCAGGAAATGAGGTCGCGAAGACAAGGACGGCCGTTGCTGAGAATTTAAGACATAATGGCAAAAAAGGATTTGATGAGAAATCCAAAGGGGAACGTCAAGTGCTAGGAGATGAAATCGCAAAGGAAAAGTTGGTTCCCAGTGACAGGCCGAGAGTTGGTAATCCAGAAGCAAATGGAAGACTCAGAACACACATCGAGCGCCAATAAACGAGACTGAGAAGGAACAAACTCTTGTCGAGAAACCTAGAGTCGGCAGTAAGGTAAAAGACGACGGTAATTTCAATGAAGATAATGTACTACCTGACAAGCGGTATGGCTCAGCTGCGATAGACGCAGTGGGAGATAAAAAGGCAGTGGCCATAGAGAGATCAAGAAATGGTACAGCAGAAACCAATAAGGGGGCCAAGGACGATAGTGCACTACCCAAGAAGAGGCATGGCTCAGATACAATAGATGAGGTCGGGAATAAACGAGTCATGGCTGTGGATAAGTCAAGAAATGGTAAAGCAGAAAGTGATGGCAGATCTAAAGATAATGGTCTACCATCTAAGAAGAGACATGGAAATCAGTAGCCAGCACATACAATAGCACTTTATTCATATGAAAAATAGTTTACACCGAAATGTTCCAATCAAAAACTAAGTACTGTCATAAGCCTTATGTATTCAAAGCGATCATTCATGTCATGTCGTATGTCGCAAGAAAAACATGTTGATGAAGTTATCGTTAAGTTATATATTTTGTTGTGGAATTACACATTGACTAAAGGTTGGATTCAGTGAACTATCTAAAAGCTCGAATCTTGTCAAGTTTCCCAATGACCATCCAAACATCTCATAGTCCCGCCGGCAGAACTTCGAAACTAATCCTCCTCTCAAGTAGCTACCATCCGCTTCGACCTGGCTCCTAAAAATGTTGATGACTAAGCGTCTTATCATGCTGATGTCCGGGATCATCGTCATCCAAACCTCTTGTGGTTCACATCACAAGTCAATCCACTGATCTTCAATTTCTTCGATCAAGAGTTCGTTGTTGGTAATCATGGTGTCGCATGTGCACCGACGGTGAAACTGTCCCTTCACCTTGATCGTTCCACGAAGCTCTCCTATCCCGGGCTTCACGGTTGATCAAAAAGTGTGGTCGTGCTGTTCTTTTTTTCTCAATTGTGACGCATTTAGTTGCATACGGGCAATTCGTCATTCATTTTGTCGAGGAGTTCCGAGTGAATGCTTCTTGTTGTGTACCGACGGTTTGGTAGCACATTACAATCGTCCAACAAGATTACTGGATTTCATCGCAAGATCGTGAATTCCTTTGCGTGGCTTGTTGGGATTCGCCAATAATGATGGTCTATTGTAGTGAACTTCGTCTTTCGATGGTGGTTGGAGAGGGTGAGGTGAGCAATTACTGATATAACCACAATGACGTTTACCCTATTTGCACCAGTATCATGCGTGTAGAGCTCTTTCAGGAAAAGCCTACAGAATAAATGACCTCAGATGCCTCAATATGTAATCTGCTGTCAACAAAAAGCGGTGCATTCTGAGTCATTATGATCTTTCATGATTGAATGAACACATTGAGCGTGAGAACTGCAGATTCTGCTTCTATCGATTTGTAACTTCAAAAAGGACGTTGCCGATCTAATCAAACAGCTAAATTCGACTATTCTTTGTTGGAGCAAGCTCCCAATAACATAACATAGTTAATCCTTCTTCGAACGAGGACGAAAAACTTCCAAGTTCCCGACTTTAACGCGAATATCTACGAGGAAAGTTCCCCTGCTCTTTACCCAAAGACGTGGAATTAAGCCAAAGAACAAGTGAATGCTCGATATCATCCATCTATAACCACAGAACTGCCGAAGCCAATTCACCATATAGTTTTATCTATTCTAGTTTTTAATTGAAGCTTTGAAGATATTGTGCCAACTCAAGTCGATTGCTGTGAAAAAAGCCAGATTTCAAGTGATGGTCTTAATTCCATCAACCACTGATGATCTTGCGGACCAATTTTGTCAAGAATTCTTGGATCCGCTTTCCACTTTAGAGACAATCATCAGTTCCAATAGTCTTCTTTCTGTAATCTCTGGTCATTTGCTTACTTCTGAAGCCTAGTCGGAATAATTTGATAAACTGACGGGGGCAGTACAGCAAGGAATAATCGATTTGGGCGGGATTGTATTCAAACTTGATGTGGGAGGTCTGATTGTTAAACCTCTCGAGGATATTATTGAAATATATGAGAATCAATCACATGCGTTGAGTGGAATTCTTGAGCAACTTCGTTGATAGGAATGCCACTCGAACCCTTTGGCGAGTTCAGAAATTGTTGGTCTTATGATAGTCGAATAAATCTACTCTATTCACCCAGAGCCATAACAGTTGGAACCAACCAAATCTTACCTACAGATGACACCTTATCCTACCTCGGCCTAGATTAATTTTTAGTGCTATTCAACAAAGTGCCCTGCCTCTTATTCCCAAAGACAACTCTCAATTCTCACAGTCAGATTAATCTACGGTAATTCCACAACAAAAGGGCTCTGTACAGCGATTTTCAAGATGGAATACCAACCTGAAGACGTCTCAAAAGTGCTCGATCCCGTAGAGTAGATATCTCAGACTCTTGGACCAGCAAATAACTACTTGGAAGACCTCATACAGACCTATTCCATCAATTTTCCATTCAAAAAAGCAAAAACAATCATCAAGTCTCATGACGATGGCCTTCAAGTAATCCTTACTGGATCTACTGGCTACTTGGGGTACTATTTTCTCAAAGCTTTAATCGCAGATTCTAAAGTCGCGAGAATAATTTGCTTTAATCGCTCCGAAGCCGAAAAAGACTTTGTTGCGGAATTCGGTAACTTGGACGATGCTCAAAAATTTCAATTCGTCAAAGCATCCTTTGATGAACCAAGGTTTGGTTTGGAGCCTGCCATTCATCAGAGCTTTCTTGAAAGTATCGATGTGATCCTACACAACGCTTGGGCGGTCGACTTCAATCTACCCATCGAGTCTTTCGAAAAGGTTCACATTGTCGGCGTTCGCAATTGCATCGACTGGTCTTTGTTGTCTCCGCGCAAAGTGACAATCCAATTCATGAGTTCGCTCGGCTCATTGGCGAGCTGGCCATCCTTCCGACCCAAGACACCAGTATCGGAACAGGTATTCTCCGATGTTAACTTGCCAATGCTGGGCTATGGGCAGTCCAAGTTCATAGCAGAGAACATTTAAACAAGGCTGCAGAAATACACGGCATCTCCGTTGATGTGTTAAGATGTGGACAAATTGGTGGCCCGGCTGTTGATGGAAAGAAGCAGTGGGATGCTTGGGATTGGTTCCCAATTCTGTTGCAAACTTCCAAAGCGCTTGAATTGGTACCAAGTGATCTTGGGTCTCAAGATCTTGTTCAATGGATTCCGGCTGATATTGTAACACAAATTATCGTTGAGCTGATGCATGGAAGTGATATGAGAGAAGGCCTGACAACTTTCAATCTTGTCAATCCCAGATTTGCCAAGTGGAGTGACCTTGTCCCTGGGGTCAAGCAACTACTTGGCGTTGCCAAAGAAGTCTCATTGTAGGATTGGCTCAGAGAACTTAAGAAACATGACGCCACTTCAAAATACGAACTACAGAATTTCCCAGCACTTAAGCTTTTGGGCTTTTTGGAATGGTTAACCAATGAGGAAAGATTGGTTATGATTACTGAGAATGCGCAGGCTGCGAGCCCTTCGTTTAGAGATTTAAGTCCAATAGACGATGAAATGATTTGAAGATGGGTTAAGGATTGGGATTTCTGAGTTCTTAGATCTCTGCAGAACTAGATTTGGTTGCCCGATTCAGTTGTATCTTTTTACTTTGGTCGCTCACTGCCTAGAATAATGACCAAAGCCTTGACATATTCCGCAGTAATAGCTATTGAATGAAAGTTGATTCGCATAGATGTCCCTCGTTGCTCACAATGCACCTTGTAAGTCTTCATTTTGATTTCTTGTTCTATGATCCCTATACCCTTTCTTTTTTCTATGCCATTGCCATTATCTTTTGTTCTTCCACTACTTGTCACCCTCTTTCACTACGAGTCCTCGACTATCTACTCAGTTCTCTTTACCGTTATCTCGTAGATCAAGTTATCTACCCATCCCCTCTTCCCCATCATTCTCAAAGCCCCCTCCAACTCTTGATCATTTCCAATCCACAATGGTGGAAGCCGATCTTGAACTTCAGCTCACTGCACAAATAGATTGCTCAGATCTACGGAAAATAAAAGCCCAGTCTTAGTATTTCTAGCCCTCGTTGTAATACCATGTTTATCATTATCAATCATAGAAACTGCAGCAGCCTCAAAATCAACGAGTGTCGCATTTCTGGGAAGTACAAATATAGCTGTGGAGCTATTCTGCTGGGAATAAAAAGGAGTGGGGTTTCGAGCTAGAGCGGTAGACCTTTCAACGAGACGGAAATGGACAAGTACAACGGTTTCGGGAATAGTGTTGGAGTTATCGGAGTAGTCCATTTTGTCGTGGTGAAGATGGTCGAGTAAAGGTTAATTGTGAGTGTTCGGGGTAATGGCGACTAAGTATTGTGCTTTGCGATTTCTTAGGTTGTTTTTATCATTGATGAGCTGCTAAATGGTAGTATGACGAGATAAATATATATCCTGTCAATGTCTAAATCGATGTTTTGATAATGAGACGGACATTGTATAAAAGTAAAACTTGGCACTTTGTGCTAGTCTAGGACTTCATTGACTGAGACAGTCTGAAAGCTTCTCGAGGGAGACCTATGATTCAAACTTATCTGATATCTTTCATTAAAATAGGAGTTACAAGGCTATTAAATCTTAATGATTACCTCAATGAATAACAAATAGGTCGTCATTTGACAACGAAAAGATCCAACTCCCTTCCTGTTAACGGTTGTTCCTTTAACGATTCTTTAAGTCACAAACACTTTCATCATATTCAATTCATAGCCCCGCTTGTCTGTGTGACTCCCCTCCCCTTTGCAAATATATCATTGTAAGCAGGTAAAAGAGTATTATCATTAAAATCAATGCTGCTCTTTCATGCAAGAATGAATTTGGGACTTTCCTTGTAGAATGATGTTCATTTGAAACAAAAGTTACATATATATCTCTGAAGCTCTGTCTACCACATGTGAACTGGTCTTAATCTCATCTTTCTCAAATTTTGTAGAACTTTGTCAGCGTCTTTTCCAGCCCAACAAAATTTGATCCTCCAAAATGCTCCGGCCACTCACGAAGCGACCATTGACGGTTCTACCACCATCCAAATGTATTTCCAAACGAACCTTGACCATGAAAAGGTAACCATCTTCTCACACTCTCATTACCACCACTACTCCCTCACGCACTTCAACTTCTAAACCACGTCATCCAGTAATCTTCTCTCCTACCCACATCCCTAACCATGCACTCATTAGAACCTTCAAAATCTACTCCTTGTATCCACAACTTCCAGTTACTACGACTACAGCCCTGACTTATTTCTCATTTCCCAAAGTAAACGGTATTTCGGATGCGACATCCTACTTCGCAGCCCTTCCTCTATCCCCCAATTTCTCATATTAAGATCTGGAGTGCGAGGTTAGGGATACATTAAGAGAGTCTTGTAGGTTCGTAATGCGGAGACGGGATAGTGGGGAGAAGGGTGAGGATAATGCTGAGGATGTGATTGGGACTGGGGATATGGAAGGGAATAAGGAGGAGGAAATGAGAAAATTAAATCTTGATATCACGGTTGTTTGGCAGGGAGTAAGGATTGGGAATTTGGGGAGTGTATCTGATGGAAATGAACAGGAGGCGGAAATGAGAATTAATGGGATGAATAAGGAAAGATTGGGTGGAGTGTTGAGGATGATGGCGATGAGAGGGTGGAAAGACGTTTTTTGTGTGAGGGTTGGGGGTGAGGAGGGGAAAGTGGAACAGCAGAAGGAGAAAAGGAAACTTGAGAAGGGGGCGCATGGAACAAAGGATAGACTGAGTATTCTTTGAGGATGTATTCTGAGCTATGGTACCGGGGGTAGGGGAAACATCATGATGTCTGAATTGCAGGTTAAATTGAAAATTTAAATGATTCTCCTATCGATACATTAGTGATAGTAACGCATGGACTTTATGAGATCAAATAACATGGAAGCATAATCGGATTGCGGAATGGATGCTTTGATTAATAACTACAAATGCCCCTGCACCAGAACGCCAATCTCTTTCACTTTCTATATTCATACAAGAATGTTTTATGCATCAAGGATAATTCCAAAATCGTCAAAAGAAAGCGTACCGGAGAAAAGCTTTAGCACTTTTTCATCCACCTAAGAATGACCGTGTCTAACCAACGTTCCCACAAAGCGATCATTCATAAACTCCTGCTCATATCCCACGGGGAATACTTTCTCAACCCAATCATACCACTCTGCACATCTACTATCCATTGCATTGAAGCTCTTCACAAAATCCCAATACTCAGGATACCAGCCGGCATTCTCCCAATCCAATACTGCCACGACCTTACCCTCTTTCACAAGAATATTCCTTGGCGCCAATTCTCCATGTGCGAAAATGATGGCATGATGAGTAAGAAGAGAATGTTCTGCCATTTTCAGGAAACATTTAGGCACTTGGGCATAGGCATCTGAGATGAGGAATTCATTGAATTCAGCTTCAGACTTAAAGGGGCCACCTTCGAGGTCATAGCGTCGGGAATCAATAGCTGGGGTACGATTCATACCGCTGATTTATCGGCCCGTCAAGCCGCGGAGCTGGAACAGCATATCATTGATCTGACTTGCAATGCTTTTCTTTTGATCTTCTGGGAGAGTGTTCCAGACTTTATCCAGGCGTTCGCCTTCGATGTATTCCATAGTGATGCTAGTGAGTTTTCCATCGGTAGTGGCTTCTATGACACGAGGAACTGGAATGCTGGTATGTGTTGCAATGTAGCGCATAGCGTCTGCTTCGGAGAGTTGAAGATTACGTCCTGATTTGAGAACCTTGTTTCCGTAGCGAGCTACTTTTCGGCCGACGATCTCATGAAGAATGATACCTATCTAGGTTAGCCATCGAGTTTTAAGCATTTATAATATTAGGAAGTGGAATTTTCTTACCTTCACCAAGCTTTGCATCCAAGCATTTTTTCGGCTCAGCTTCTTCATCCTCATCTTCGTCCTCACTAATTCGATCCAAAGTGTTGCGATCGTCCTCTGACTCTGTATACTCGTCGCTATCATACTCAGAATCGTATTCCTCTTCTACTTCACTCCCTTCGCTCCCTTCGCTGCCTTCTCGCCAATCAGGGTCTTCCTCACTATCGTCCGAATCATCTGAAAGATCGAGACCCTTGACTTCTAGATTGTTTGCAAGTCCGTCTAAGAACGAGGAAAGTTTCTTTTGAAAGCCTTCTTTGCTATTAGCCCACTCGGGTGTTCGGAGTGAGGTTGTATCCTTTCCAGGTTGAGCACTGGTGATGGATTTTATAATCTTCAGTGTGCTTGAGTCAATACAAGCTGCATTTTTGTGGCCAGCCTCAACTAAGTGCTGAAGTTGAAAAGCAGTTTGAAGGGTTGCGGTCGAGGGGTTTTCGGCAAAGGAAGGCATTTTATCGGTTGAATTAGATAAATATACAAGATGAAAGGCTTAATGAAATACTTTAAGAAAATGAATGGCTAAATGAAGCTGCTAATGTAATTGTGTATGTGAAAAACGAGTTGCAATAATGGACGGAGCTAGCATAGGAATATATAAGGATTCCAGACTCAGATGTTGGCATTTGTTGGGTGATCACGATTGATCTTGACAGAATACCTAACATCGAAACGCCTACAGTAATAATTGTGAGGATCAAGTTTGGCCGTGTAGGTTGGCGCTTCCCTGAGAAATCCTCGCGAGTTTCAAATTTTATCTGTCGCGGGTCACAACTGTGCCAACCAACACTAATTCAGGCTATGTCATGGCCACCCGTGGACATTGATGTCCAGATTTTCTCCTCAGCGCAACAATAATCAGTGAATAAATTGAATAAATTGAACGAATTGCAACTTATTACACCACTTTTGATTCCTTTCCATCGTTGGATCTGACCGTGGCTGAGGCGCCAACTTGACCTATATCACGTGATTTTAGTGGAATCGAGGGAAGGCGCGTCTAATATCTCGTCATTTTGAAGTTTTGATTGTGCCATCGTTGGAAATTTAGTAAATAAATCAAGTTTAAAACGTTGGGAAACATCATCTTCGAGGGAATTTGTATCGCAATGATCATCGCTCGAAGGCATTCCAAGGTACAATCGTTGAATGGAATTTAACCACATTGCGGTGCCATTCCATTTAGAAAAAGTGCTTCGAAGTCACTAGCTGAGAGATCAGTATCAAAATTGATTTCCTCGATAGTATCGAAGTCTACATTGTCCCAGTCTGCTCTTGAACATGGGTCATTGATATCAAGGCCAGGGAAAGCAGTCATTGGTTCTGGCATTCGAAACTCCGAATTCCGTCGCTTGGATGGATTTACAGAGCTCGACGCATCGCGGTCCGCATTTCTGTGATTCTGTACTTGGGCTAAAGCTTCTTCAGTGGATGATGTCCCCCTTCGTAGAATATCTCGAAGTTGTTCAAGACCTCTCCTCGCTATAGTACCGGTTTCTTGACAACTCTCAAGCATTCTAAAAGCATCTACTATCTCAGATTTTCTTTCCTCTGACCGTGGATCATCCTTGTTCAAGCAGAAGTCCATTACTAATATGACAGTAGCCACAAAGATGTGATGCGTCACTGTCCACATCCTGACTGGCTGAAAATTTTGCTTCTTGCCCCATTCCATAAGCTCCGTTCCCAGTTCAATTACTGAGCGGGCAGAACGAAGGCAAACCATTCGACTGTAAGAGAATCGTGGGTCATGGGCACCTCGCGCAAGATAAGGCCGATGAAGTCGTGTGAATCTGGTCTGAATCCCAAAATGCCCCGCAGTCCTTTGTACTGCTAAGAAAGGGTGTTTTGCGTCTAAATCTTTGTATTGCGCTCGACTTTTAGCATCAATACGAAAAGCCGGAGGAACTTCAGAAAGCATGCAAATCAGCTTCCTATCAAAATTCAATACTGTTTCGTAGGGCAGCTCATGTATCTCACAGCCAAGATTTTGCATCGCGTCCACAATTTCCCGACAAATTATCGAGAGCTGATACCTGAATGTAGAGTATGTCATATTAGTTTCCACACATGAGGGCTGCTTATAGTCTCCTGGAGGACCAATTTCGACATCATTGCAATTGCTTGGATAATCGCATTTCATCTGTTGTGGGTGAATCATATATGTGCCACTTTGCGGACCACTCATGAAGGACATGATCCTACACTTGTTAGACGCGGAATGCAAGACGGTACAAGTGAACTTGCCAATCGGTAGAAACGATATGCCACCAGATCCTTCGTTTAGTCTCGAGCTCAACGTAATTCAATTCTTTCCCGACTCTCCGCTTCTTGCTTTGGGTAGAATCAATATGATCGAGTCCAAGTGAACGTGCTGAATGCATTGCCGTAGTAAACAGGACTCGAAAAGTTGCAATGCCTCCAATATTAGGCAGCAGATGTTGTCCTATTAACAGTACTGCTTGTATTGACTCCATCGTGGGCTTCCCGATAAAATTAGCAGCGCACAGTGCTTTTTGAGCCAACAAAGTCCAACGACGAGTTTCTGATAGAAGCTCAGCGCCTTGAAAATATACACTCAATGCAAAGACTGCAGAGAGAAGAGCAACATGTTCGTTTCGAGGCTGTAGGTTCTTTTCAAGATCATCGTATAACCTGTTCAGATGAGACTCGAGAGTTGGTATATGAATTATGTGGTAGATCCAAACGATATTATCAACTTAATAGTCAAAAAGAACTCTCGCATGCTTTCTAGACGGAAGCGAACTTAATCTTTGTGCGTCGACACCTGTCTGTTCAGTAGTGGCCGACGTACCCAGAAAAGAAGTAGCAAAAGTTTGCGTGGTCTCATCATTGTAAGACAGAAGATTCTATCTGATTAGCATTTCACAGGCAAGCTTTAGGAAAGTGAAAATACATAGTTTGTAGACTCATTGAGGCCCCGGTGTTCGAAAGTATTAGATTTTAACCACGAGACTGTATTTGTGATTTGAGCATCTTCTGCAGGGGTTCCTTGTGTCGAGACCACTAATTATCTGTCAGCCTGGATTTGATACCACGATATTTGCAAGAGAAAGACACTACCAGATGCGGTATCGTTCGAACTTCCCGATACTTTTCTTTCTAAAAGTTCCTCTAACCTTTTCAGGCGGGCATTCAACTCCTCAATCCCTTGACTATCGTGGTAATAATCAGATAAGACTACTAAAACGCATCGGAAAAGTAGCACTAACCTTGACGATCCTGCCGAGAGAGAATTGATCGGCTGAGAACTTGGGATGTCTGCTTGACCTATAGCTGATACGCAGGGGACTTTGCGAGCTCTGCAATTACTTCATGGAAAGTTGCGATCACACTGTTAAGGTCAGAATACGATTCGTTATTGTTATCCAGACTCGTATTCTTGCCTTGAGTTTCTTGGTACGACAAAATTGACATGAGACAGGGTCCTGTCGACGAGCTATTTTTTCCTTTCGCCCGTCCTGACATGGATGGGTTGGTGAGGACCGCTTCATGCCGATTCAATGCAAACGAAATAGGATCTTGACGAACGATAAGTCCGATGGTTAAATGGATTAATTGGCGGCGTTATTGAGAGCATGCAAATACTGGAAGAGGCTATCGTACACGATGATGATATCAAAGTACTAGTTCGAGGTTGTCCATAGTGGAGAGGGCCTCAATTTCCGCGGATTCTCGGACTGTCCTGTCCACTTTTCTTATCGGCTTTAGTGGACAATCCCGCCCACCGTACCGATTCTACATCGTCCGAGGAGGAAGATTCTTAAAATGATTAAACCATAACCTACTCTAACATTCTACCCTACATATCCTGATTGACTTCGCCTCAATTCCATAAGGCATGTATCCTCCGATATATCTTGATCAGATATGACTTCTCAGAGCTCCATTTTTCGTGAAGTATTCAACTATGAGTAAGTTTGATCTCGAGGTGAGTACTAGGTAAATAGCATACTATGCGAAAAAATGCTCGCCGATAAATCTGCATCGGATATTTCATTGCTTGGATTTTTTAATGTCTTCTGCATGTTTGGTGGGAAACTTGTTGCTGGATATTTGATTGACAGATATGGCCCAAAGGTACGTAAGTTAGTTCACTATGATCGAAACCTCAACTAGGAAAGATGTAGTTATTGGTAGATGGCGGCAGCTCTGTGATGCTGCTTGCTCTGTTCATGATTTCTCTTTGCAAAGACTATTAGTAATTCTTTCTGGCCCAAAGCTTCTTACTTGGTGTCGGCATTGCATCGATTCTTCTTCCCGGTTTCACCATAGCCGCTCAATACTTCACCAAATCTCGAGGCCTGGCACTCGGAATTGTGATATCAGGATCTTCGTTGGGGGAGTGTTATTTGGCCAACTGGTTGGATCAAACTTCTGGCCGAAGTTGGCTTTGGATGGGCAGTTCGAATCGTTGCTTTCATTGAACTTCCTCTATTGATCATCGGGTGTCTTTCAGTCAGAGCACCAGTTGAAAAGGCTAATCATACCAAGGCAAACCTAGGTTTCTCTTGTGTCAAGAATCCTGTCCTCATTATACTCACAGTTGGACTTTTTATTGTTTACTTTGGCCTCTTCACGGCTTTCTTCTACATTGAGCCTTGGGCGTCGTCTCTTGGATTAGACAGCAAATTTTCGTTCTATAAAATTTGCATTGTCAACGCAGCGAGTCATTTTGGTTGTATATTCAGGTCTATTGGCGGACTGATTTGGATGTTACAATTTTGCCGTTTTTGCGGCAGTTTCCTCCGGCTTAGTCTGTACATGCATGATCAAATATACTTCTGTAGCTGGAATCACCATGTTTTCTCTTGCTTATGGATTTACTTCAGGGTTAGTTATCAGTCTTCAAGAGGTTTGTGAAGCAAAGCTGGTACCACCAACGCAATTTGGAATTGCCCTGGGCTCCGTCATGACGTTTCTCTCAATCGCGCAAGTTTCCGCTCCCTATCCAGCAGATCTAAATTCGACTAACTCTGGCAGCGGGCTCCTGAACTCATCTATAAAAAGAGATATCCTCGATGTTTGGGGTTACCTTGGAATGTCGCTGTTTTCCGAACCGACGATGCTTTTGGGAGGATTGGTACTTCTAGCAGCTCGACTACAGCACAACAGCAAATTACTGGCGAAGGCTTAGGTTGAAGATGTAATTCCATGTATCATATTTACGTTCAAGATCCTTAGTATCTGAATGAGGCAATCAAATACGATCTTTCAATGTTTGAATGGGATCTTCATGTTCTTAGAGGGTTACCATCCACATTGTTTCTAAATTATCTACCATATGCCCGTACTGTAAACTAATCAACCTCGGAGGGAGGATGTAGACACTGTTTGAGTACCCTTTGGTCCTCTCAGCTCACTCTAAGTCTGTACCGTACAAGATCAATCTTAATATTCAAGTATAATCGCAAGTTCGTGGTGATCTGACGTGCTACGCTGCAGTACAAATTTAGTACCGAATCATAAGATGACAGCCTTGATGTTCAATTCGCCAAAGAGGCTGAGGCTAAAACATCAGGCGTCAGGTTAGAGTTTGGATGAGCATAAAGCCTTTCTAGATTTGATTTCATAATCTTGTTCATTACTCAGAATTGAATGCTTGGATCTCGTTGTTGTTGTCATGTCATTGTTAAGTATCATGTGCCAATCGCAACAAATTGAGATATTAATTTCACGAATCGTCTGATCTTCAATCGATCACCACTCTGTATCTGCATAGCCAAAAAAGAAATATCTATTAAGGCTGCATCAAAACTCCGAATCCCCATTACGTTTCATATCGTCCATCCCACGTCCGAGCGCTACCCTTCAAACAAAAAAAGCATCATTCATCTGATTCCCCCACATGCGTCCCCAGACCCTCAGATCTTCAGATCTTCAAAACGTGCTTGTGCTAACAACGCAAAGTTCCGTCTTCTTGAAATGCCTCATTACATTCATACGGCAGTGTTCAGTAGTAGAATGTACCTTCGTACATTCACAAGTCAGTGACTGACCGAACATTGAGAGGTCCGAGGGAAGTATTTGCAAATTATCAGACTCGTGAAATCAAAGGTGTCATGAAAATATCGGACGATGGCTTCTATAAGTAGGTGAAGATATAATGTGTTTGCTTGCTTTTTTTCAATCATCTTCTCTATCTGCCATACCAAGATACTTTGTTCGATTCTCCATCTTCACAAACCAAATTTGTCGAACATTATTCGACATATCACATTCTTTTAAAAATTCTTATAATCAATCAAACTACTTTCATTCCAAATTGAAAATGCGTCTCTCACTCATCATCGCTATCTTGCCATTGGCTCTCGCCGCACCCGTATGCGTATATCCCTTCATATCATTGACCACATGTTAACAATCCTGCAGACTAAGCGACAACTCAGTGGTCTTCTTGGAGGAGCAACAGGCACCTCAGCCGGTAGTGGTGATCTCTTGTCGGGACTCACGGGAGGAACAACAGGCACTTCAGCTGGTGGTGGCGACCTCTTGTCCGGACTCACAGGGGGAGCCACAGGCACCTCAACCGATAGTGGTGACCTCTTGTCCGGACTCACAGGAGGAGCCACCACAGCTACCGGTGGTGGTGACCTCTTATCCGGACTCACAGGAAGAGCAACAGGCATCTCAACCGATAGTGGCGATCTCTTATCCGGACTCACAGGAGGAGCCACCACAGCTACCGGTGGTGCTACCACCGCTGATGCTGGAGGACCTCAAGGAATAGTGAGTCTTCTCTTTGCTATTTCATCTTGATGATGGTTACTAATGAGCCATGTAGGACGCACTTATCAGTGGCTTGACCGGCGGTGTAAATATAATTTGTTCCGGGGCCACCGGAGCCACTGGAGCCACGGGAACTGGAGCCGCAGGTGCAGGCCTTCTTTCTGGACTGACTGGTGCTGTTTAAAAATATGAAGTTGAAATGGGAAATTGCGGGGCAGGAAATGCTTATGGATGGAGAGATGAGCAGAACTTTCATTTATGTTTCAATTCTATATTAGGCAACAAATTATTTATACTATGTTTTCTTTTACACATTCCCATGAGCATCAGTGGCAAGATTTCACTACACAATGAAATGAAGTTCTGTCTGGACCTGGACGACTTGAACCACTCGGACAATGTGACGTCAATGGAAGCTTTCATAGATGAACTTTACGGACGACATTCTAGATTGAATTTTCCACCGTTAGGTATATGGAATGACAGGATACCGCAAATATGGACTTGTGAATATCTCTTGATATATCAGATATCGTATCATAAGATTTGTTGCCATCATCTATCAGAGATGAAACAATCCAGCAAACTATATTTTCTGACATGAATTAATTCGAGAATGAATTGTCAGAAATTTCGAAGGCTAGGAGATGTACTCTCAATCAATGCGCACACTAGTGGTCTATCTATCACCTGTTCTCAATTCTCAATATCAGCTTTGAAAGTTTCAAGTAAATGAATAAAAAAAGAAATGTGTCTCTACTCGCATAAATATCTATAACGGGGGTAAAAATACCTCGGTATTAGGTTCATTCAGCAATTCAGATAATCGCCCTCCGAAGTGTTTCTTTTGAAATATGGAAAATTGTCCAACGTTAATATAGAAGATAAAGCTTGTAGGAAATAGAATGGTACTAGGCCAGACCTTGTCCGCCTCTATTCGAATGTTAGATGAAGCAGATACGTGGGGATGTATTTTCTTTTTCTACCCCCTCTAATATGACTGTTGTATATAGCTTCGCAATGATCCGGCTTTCAGTTTTCAGGCTTTGTTCATCAGATCACTCACATTCTTTTCCAATCACTCGCTACCTACTCTGACAGAACATCCAAATTTGTCATACAGTTTGCAGACTTCATATACAATCTCTTAACCTCAACTCACAATATACCGTTCATCAATCAAGCTCCTCGCTATAATTAGCCCTCAAAAAATCAACATACCAAGATGCATTTCCACGTTTCCTTCATCATCGCAGCCATCCCTCTCATCTCCGGCGCGCCTACCAATACTCACAAGCGTCAACTCGACAGTCTTCTCGGCTTGGGTACATCCAGCAGCCCACTCGCATCCGCATCCGGCTTATCGGGTCTGGGCTCTCTTCTTGGGGATAGTACCGGAACGGACACAACTTCAGGACTTGGCTCTTTGGAGAGCGGACTCTCATCATTGGGTTCTTTGGGTAGTGGAACAAGTACATCATCGTGACTTGCTTCTTTGGAAAGCGAGATCTCATCACTGATGAGTGGAACTGGTACGCTTACAGGTGCGAGCGCTTCTTCAAGCGCGGATGGATTGAGCTCTTTGCTCAGCGGATTGGCACGAAAGGAGAAGAAAGCTTAGATTTGATTTAAAGGATTTTATCACCTGGTGAAACGTTTTGGGGGGCTTAGAAAGTTCAGATGATATGGTTGGGCGGGAAGATTTCTTTGTCAAGTTGGATTTTCGAAAATACGGTCAGAAGGAATGGGGAAATCCCAGTCTCGAAAGCAAATATGACGGAACTTTGGACCAATACTGTTGATCGCTGTGCTCAAGCTCTCTCCTTCCTTGTGTGTGACCATGAAATGCCATTGTTCGCTAAGTCTTGCAATCAACCATCGAAAAACAAATTAAACGAGTGGATGCTTCTCGTAGTTCCAACATATGGACATAATGCATGTATAGCTTCTGAAGGGACTTGATTCTCGTCTCCTCTCTGTCTCCCTGATTTCGTCTCCCACTTTCACTTTGACTTCCCCTCACTAACTTTCCAGTGCACCAAGATGGGCGACGACAATCACTCCCAAAATGCCATGAAATGTTTCGCAATAACGACCACATAAATAACTGATGACTCATCCAATAATCATTCAGTACGATCCTCAATAACCTCATGTTACAAACTCAGAAGTTAATGCAACGACGGCGATGCTCATTCGCCAACATACTTCCAACAATCAAAGTCTGTATTATTCGAAAGCGAACTACGCTAGCAAACTCTCGATTGTTCCGTCCCTCAGTCCTTCGTATTCTGATAGCACGATGTCAGGGATATATATGGAAGGTGCAAGTGAATGGACATATCAAGCCAGATCAATATCATAAACAATTCTACCCCTCTTCACGCGTAAAAGAATGATTTCTTTAAAGAGTCGCACTATCATCGCTTAATTTTAGCTTGATCTTTCTTTCAGTGCAATTGTAGATCCTTCAAGATATCCAAGACCGAATCCAGGATCGCCTTCGTCCTCCGCCTCATTCTCAGTGTCCTAGTTACACATTTCCTCCCCCTCGTCTCCCTCATCCGACCACTAATCCCCCACCCACATTAAGCGGACCCACCTCCTCGATAACTAGACTATCGTAACCTCAACCGTTGGGTGAATCCTATACGGAAGTCCAGCATATATATATCCTTCAATAAGTTCGACCATATTGTTACTAAACTATGAGGCTTGCTCAAAGACGCTTTTTCATCCTCATACGGAAATTTCATGAGATCTGTGAAAAAATTGTTAGCTCTTCCCCAGAACACTTTGCCTCCCAATGAATCAAGATGTATGCGATTGAAGATATTGGCAACGCAAACAAAATAAGCCAATCTCAAGCCACAACACCAGCAGATACTACCTGGATGCTAGAACATTTCCAAACAGAACATTCACTTGTATACTTTTCTCTATCAAAAATATATACAGGTATCAATACTAGAATTCCAAGCATAAATCATCCACAGAATCGGAAGGTGCAACTGAGTGATTGTGTGCACATTGGGGCTCCTGAATCACATGAATGTAATGGCAACGGCGCAGCACCAACATCACCCAACATGACCCCACATGCCGAGTATATGGGACTTTCTGATTGCGTATCACGAGTGATTATTTGTCAAAGGTACTGAATTGACTTATTTCTGACGATTTACATAATCTCGGAATGCGGGTTTATTTGCAATATGTGTACGGAATGATTAATTGTGTGAGCTTGTTGGCGATATGTTGTCGTCTTCCATGGGTGCAGATGAACTAACAGATAACATATTTGTAATTGAGATATAGCTAGATGAGTGTTCAGATAGATGTTATAGTAATAACCTCATGTGATATTATTTACTAATATGCGCAGAGTATTTCAGAACGCAGCGTAGATTTAAGTAACTTACAAGAGAACATCACCAGAACCTAAAGATGCCCGGATTTCACGGTATGCCTTCTATTGTGCGGCTGAAAGCCTAACAGTAGATATCAAGTCAAGCCAACGAAATAGTACAAAGATGCGTTGGATATGCAGTCAGACCGGAATTAAACATGCTCCCTGTCCTAAAAAGACGATGTGTGAATTTCTTACTTCCCTGTTCTGGGAAGATTTTTTGTGTTTCATGCTGGTAGAGTGTATGAAAATATATAGTATAAGTAGTGTTAGCTTAAAAATATTTATTGATTTAAACTCAAATCTGATACTCTCTATATAGATTTTATCCTTTTTGCTCATCTACTACTAAAATTTCTATACCTCTCTTAAAGCCGACATAACCCACTCTTTATTGATCGAAACATCTTTACTCACGATGGCCTCTCCCCAAGATTCTACCACGCAAGTTCATTACATTATCATCGGAGGTGGCACATCCGGCTTGGTCATTGCCAATCGGTTGACTGAGAATCCCTATGTGCATGTTCTTGTTCTTGAAGCGGGTGTAAACCGTAATGATGACCCTCGAGTCCAGGTTCCTGCTTTTTGGACAACTCTACTAGGCTCTGAAGCCGATTGGCAGTTCCGTTCTGTTCCCCAATTAAGTCTCCGAGAGCCCATTGTTTCGAGATATGGGAGCAGCTAATGTAAAGTAGCCAGGTCTAGGCGGTCGAAAGATCAGCGAACCACAGGGAAATCTCCTTGGAGGCTCGTCCGCTATCAACTGTCAATCCTTTATCGCCCCTGCACAAGCGGAGATCGATTCGTGGGCTAAATTAGGAAACGATGGCTGGGACTGGGCCGCTCTATCTCCATACTACAAGAAGTTCTATACTCTTTCACCACCACCCGACAGCGAGACTCTCGAGCATCTAGGTATTGACTGGATAAATGAAGATTACCGTGGAACAACTGGACCCATTCAAGTATCATTTTCCGGAGTTGTCCAAAACCCGCTATGCAAGGCCTGGATTGATAGCTTTTGTGGCTTTGGAAAATTAACCACTGGAGGTAGGTGTTCATTGCCTGCAAGGGGAACTTGTTCCATGCCAAGAATATGATGAACTTACACATAATAGATCTTTTCTCTGGAAATTCGACTGGGGCATACAGCAATGCAGCTACGGTCGATATTGCCACCAAGACTCGAAGCTACGCAGGCTCTGCGTATGGTATAACGGCTCTTCAGAGACCGAACTTTCACTTGATTACAGACGCTATAGCTCATAAGATTTTGTTCAAGGAAACAAGCGATGGCTTCATCGCGACTAGTGTATTGGCATCTGTTCAGGGTGAGATCAAGCAGTTTATCGCCACCAAGGAGGTTATTCTCACCGCTGGAGTGTTCAACACACCCAAACTGCTTGAATTATCCGGCATAGGAGATGAAGATTTGCTCAAGAAGCTTAACATTCCGGTCGTCATCAGTAATTCTTGTGTAGGAGAATATATGCAGTATTATTTAATGATGGGTGTCAGCTTTGTGGTCGTTGATGGAGTTTCATCTGGCGATCCTTTGTTGCGCCAAGAGCCTCAGGCGTTGGAACTTGCTCAGAAATTGTACACCGAGAACAAAGCAGGTCTCTTTACTATTGGTGGAGTACAATCTCACGCATTCATGCCCATCCTGGAATATTCCGACGCGGAAGGTCGCCGAAAACAGGCAGAACTATTGACGAGTATACTCCAAAAGTACCCTCCAAAGCCACAAGATGTGGATCATTTTGAAGCTATACGCTCAATTATCGAAAGTCCAGGAGAATGCTCTGCGGCTTGGTTGATGATTCTTGCTCAAACGAATCTACATCAGGGTGGAAAGAGTTTTGTAGGGTCAGATCTACAACCAGAGAACTTTGCTAGTCTTGGTTGTTGCCTAAGTCATCCCTTCTCGCGAGGATCTACTCACCTCGCCTCATCAAACGTTGACGATTTACCTACCATTGATCCACGATTCTTATCGCATCCTGCAGATCTTGAGATCTTGGCACGTCATGTACAGACGCTTGAGAAACTTCGTCAAACGAAAGAACTCTCAGCCTTCTTCAAACCTGACGGGAAGCGAAACCACCCAGACTCCTTCCATATCCATACTCTCGAGGTAGCCAAGAAGTATGTCCTTGACACTGCCGTGACTGCTTATCACACTTGTGGTACGGCTGTAATGCTACCAAAAGAAAAAGGGGGCGTTGTAAATGATAAGCTGATTGTTCACGGTACGAACAATCTACGCGTGGTTGATGCAAGCATTTTCCCACTGATTCCACGTGGGAACATCCAATCCTCGGTGTATGCTGTGGCGAAAAAGGCTGCAGATATCATCAAAGGTATTTGGTTTGACCTCGTTGCAATAGTTAGCTAGCGTTGATCAACACCACGCCATAAGCGTTCCGTTGAAAGTGGAGGTAAAATTATGATCTATTGTGAGAATGAAAAATCGTCCTGCTGAATTATTCCCAAGACTGGCCAAGACTGGAAACCCGAATGATGGTGATATGAAAGAAGTAATTCGCAACAAGTCCGGAGAGATGGAGCACATGTGTGTCGGTGATTGGACGTATAGAATAATGTGATATATATCGTGGCGCAAATGATCCAATCACGATAATCAATGCGCGCCCAATTTTCGGGGTTATTACCAATTCGACAAACCCGGGTAGCGAGTGATTGTTATCCCGTCCTCACGCGATCCTTCTTGAATAGAATGAATTTACTGTATATAGTATTTCAAATGCAGGTGTATATGAGTAGAAGAGTTTCATTTGCGATAACATCTCGGGACCGAATTATCAAAAGTCCACGCAATCTATTGAGCGATCACCAAATTTATTACGGGGAAAATGGACTTGGTGCCGCTACCAATCTTAAGCCCGAAGATTTACCGGTGAAAATATCACAATCTTTCGCGATGCGATTGGAAGCAACTTCGAAGTATCATGTTGATACATTCGTCTAGGCATTTCTCGATTTGGAACTCTCCCCGCCGAACGGTTCGCCTTTATCACCCATACTTGTGAATGTCGGATGCTGGTAACATGCGTCTTTGGCCGTCAAGAAGCATTCGCTTCCTGGGGAAATGGCGTCGCAATGGTGGGGGGGGGATCGTAGTACAAGTTGTGGTCAAGGGTACGCGTCCCTGGAAAAATCAGTTGAGATTACCCATGAGCTACGACTACCAAGGGTCTCGCAGAATCTGGGAATGGGTACCCAATGGGATATCGTATGGATAATTTGAGTAGATCCAAACGAGTTCCCATTAAGCAGTTGCTCAACGATTGTGCCTTTGCCCTTTTCTCCCTCCCCTTAATCTTCTTTCTTTCGAAGTTTTCAATCTACGTGAATACTGCAATTGTCTCGAGTATCACGGTGCTTTGTGAAAGGGAATGTTGAGGTTATGAAACGCGCCACTAGAGTGGCTATCGTTGCGATAGTTCTCTTTTTCAATCTTCTTTTTGTGTTTTTTCATCTGCGCAATATCTTTACCGTTTTCGATATCGTGGGTGCGTCAATCGAAGGCTACATTCCTCGGCCGGTGAAGATTGGACAAGATAGAGCTGTGGTGATTCCGCACTTAAAAACTGAAGACATAAGTTGGGTTGAGGGGTTTTTACCTGAGTGAGTGAAGCTCATATCAATGTACCAATTGCCAAATATTTATGACCAATACTAATTGTCATGAAATATACAGTTGGCAGTCATACATTTACTCTGTTGACGATCCAGATGCCAAACTACATACGCCAAATAAAGGCCATGAGTCAATAGTGTACCTCACATACATCATTGACAATTACGATAAGCTTCCTTCGATAAGCGCTTTCCTCCATGCCCATCAAAATGGTTGGTGGGATGCATGGCACACAGACGTAGCTGGTCACGATAACGTTGTTTCTTTAAACACCCTCAACCTTGATTTCGTACAGGAACAAGGCTACGTGAATCTTCGATGTGCTTTGAAGCCCGGTTGTGCGCTATCAGATGTTTCCCCAAACGCCCATATAAACCCGGAGATCTGGATGCAAGTATTCGGGAACGATACGGCTATGCCTGCTGAGATCGGCGCAACATGTTGTGCTCAATTTGCGGTTTCGAAATTACAGATATTGCAAAGAAAAAAGGAAGAGTACATACACTATCGGGATTGGGTACTCCAAACTCCATTACCGGACCGAGAAAGCGGGAGAGTTATGGAATATCTTTGGCATATCATATTTGGGAGGAATGCAATGCATTGCCCAGAGCCCAATCAATGTTATTGTGACGTGTATGGGATGTGCGATCAGTGATTGTTTGGGTAAATAATGTTCACATGTCAAGCTTTAGGATATGAAGAATTGTATTTGCAATATCTAACTTGCTTCCTTTACATCTTCCATGCCGAGATCCGAAAAAATCAAAGTCTTACCGGTACTGGTACCCAGTACTTTGTCAATTTCGGCGACCGAAAATGTATTTCCAATATTTGATGTACCGCTATATTAGTGCAAGTAGCTATTCATTCCCTTTCCGCTCATACCCCACCTTTCCTTTTCGGATTGAAGATCCAAAGGGAGAGGTCAAGATGATTCCATAATGTACCTTGATAACTTGGTTGGATCTACAATTTCCATCAGGTGTTGACACTATCTCCAGACCAGATTGTTGTCATGTCGTCAATATATGAACCGTGGAAATTGACTACTTGACAAATCTCGTGACTTCACGAACCCAAAAGATGTTGATGCTTGGAATTTAGCTCAAAAGTTGTCGATCGCTATGTTGTGCAGCAAGTAGTTGACGCTCGTCACTAGGTAGGCAAAGTCTATTTGAGCTTTGGCGACCGTTCATTTGCTGCTTCACGTGTTTGTTTATACTTTTTGACAGTCGGAGATTGTCCATTTAAGGCTCAAGATCTTGGGGGTGGTGTAATTAAATCGCTTTTACTAGCTAGTATGGCCCATTGGCTACTTTATCCTTCGTGGGGGTATTGTGCGTGTGCAGTCTAAAGTAGTTCAATAGTCGGAGGTTTCTACTAGCCATTGTGGGGAAATGCAAAGATCTTAGTCTTTCTCTCTTGTGTCACTCATGCAAAGTCCGGCGCTGTATCGGTCATCGATTTTCTGCTGTGTTGACGTTTGCTGAACATCGTCCGTCAGATGAATCCGCTTTCACCAGAATCTGGTATGTATCAAATGAATACCTGGGTATTCTAGATTGTACTGCGTTGTTTGGAATGAATATGAAAGATGCGACTATAATGGATTGATATATTATCTGGATGTATAGCGTCAACAATCCTTCCATATGTACAAGAGCAGTTTCTTCGGCATATAAGCAGGAGTACCGCGCTCACATATCCCTCAACTGTTGCATCTTGGGTATAAGCTAATTGATCGGCAATACTTCTAGCAGGGATGATTTATAACGGAGTGGGATCATGATTTAGCGGAGAGGGGGCATGGTTCATATCTGGAAGACTATATTGGCTTCTGATAGAATGATGTCTTCAAGATATTGTCCTGAGACCGAAGTTCGCTCAGTATAAACAAACCAACGACAACAGCTAGCCTGCAAGTCTAAGCCGGCTATTGACATAGCTCCTCCTTAGTTTCTATAAAGCATCATCAAGCCATCAGATGACACTAGTAAGCTCCATAGATTCTTGCAAGACTCCAGCTCTCTCCAATTGTGGATGTTTATTATGAAATTCTTACCCCTCACTGTTCAATCAATTGACCGGAATCAAGTCTTTCCCCGATGTTTAGTACATGAATTATCTTCTGGTCGATCGATTTTACCTATTTCACTCCTAGAATCCAGTTCCGAACGTTCTCGGCACCCGTCATTCAGATTTAAGTCACACTTAGAATCACACTATCACCTAGCTTTAAAAGATCTACATATGTAATCCATTTCCTCTCGTAATTTTCGGCTCCGATTTCAGGAAGCTAAGGATGCATCTTTTTTTATATAGGACGCCTTGTCTGTATAATCATACAATGAATTGTTTACTTCCCTCTGTCTCGTTATTGTCGTACTTCAACTCCCAACACAGCATCAAGCAGATTCGCTGTTGTAGCCGATACACATGAAGGCCCTTTTCTCACTTCTCATTATCGGGGCATGCTCCCCGAACCTTGTCTTTTCTGCGATCGTCCTTGACAGGCTCAGCATTACAGATAGCAATGCCCCAGTGCTTGTCCCTTCGGCCGTTGCAGATGTGAGCAGCATCACAAAGAGAACTGAAGAATGGACGCCTAAAGAACTGGTGGTGATTGCTAACAATGGATGCTTCAAAATGATTGAAGATAACATGGACAAGATCCCTGATTGGGTCCAGAAATATAAAGATTGGGAAGCTTTAGCACTACAGGACACTGCTAGTGGGAAGAGTCTCTCGGCTCGGTACGGAGAAGAAAAGCTCGGCATGCCTCACTGGTTTTGCGATCCCGACAATGGCTGCTCTTCATTGCCAAGTCCCCTGAAGATTTTGCAATTTGTGGATGCCACTGAGCCGAACATGCCTCGGGAAAAGACGGTCGAAGAAGCTCAGGGGAGATACTGGTCTGCCATGAGCTACTACATGACCTTCCGCACTGCAACTCACACACTAGTAAGTCTATTCATGATTGCTCATCATTATTTGTTACTAACAATCTTCAGAATGCGATCAAACGCGCCCAGGATTTTGTTTTGCCAAGAATCGACACTATCATCGTAGACTTCACCAAGCAAGGCAACAGTGAAGCAATTCTCAAATGCAAGCTCAAAACATTTTTTATCGATCTGTTATATCAATTCTCGGAAAAATTTCTCATGATGAGTTTGGCAAAACTAGTCAAAATTGAGGGTGATGCTGGGGGGCTTTGGACTTCGTTCAACAAGCTTGAGCCGTTTCAAGTTGCCTCTCTGTTGAAACAGATTCTAGATTTTACATTACCAATGGAGCATGATTTCAAGTATAAAAAGTTTGGAGCAGGCAATGACGTAGAAACTCCTTTCGACTTCTTGCGCCTCACAAGTATGACCTATACGAGTGACCTTTACTGTGGCCATATGGATGGTCTGGCTGCGGATGGAATCGACACTGGGACTCGTATCAGCGACTCCAAATACCACATGAGTGAAATCATGAAGCACTATATCAAAAATATCAGTGACGTCTTCAAAGCACTCAATGGATTTGGGGAAACCCATCTTGATCAGAAGATGAGCGATTGGATGTTCAACGCCAATTATGAGGAGATCATCCACCGACTTGACCGTGTTGACATCTCCGAGGAAGCTCAAAATTTTAGCCACACGATCTCAGGTTATTTCATTGCTGCTGGTTGGGCTAGCAACAAATTTTATATGAAGTGCCAACCCAAGATGTTTCGACAAAATGTTCAGAAAAGATGCTACGAGGCGCAATTCGCCGCAGATAGATTCTGTCCTGAAGATGCGCCTGATACATTGTGTCAAGTCAACTGTTACACGATGCTGGACTCTGGAAATCATGAAAAGAAACTCATCGGCATCGAAAAGCTCAGCAAGCACGGGTTTGATATAGAAAATGTCAAGAGAGACTCTTGGAATAATTATAAAGAACTGAATAGGCTCAAAAGACCCCAGATAGATTACGTCAATGGCAAAGAATTTACATTCGGCGCAGAAAATAGATCAGCCCTCGTTCTTTCTGTATCTTTGTCCGCCACCAACAAAATCTCCGATAAGCCCACCAAGTCTTGGAACTTCCCATGTTTCAGTGGCCAGGACTGGAGAGGTCTCGATACTGAACGACACTTAATTAATATGAATATGGGATTCGGTTCCACGGATTGGGGAGGAGGAGGAAAAGGAAAAGCTCGTGCTTGGGAAATGTTTCAACAGCAATGTCCAGAAGTAAGTCGAGAATCCCAACTTTGAATTCGTCCGCTGAACTCAGTTCTAGCAAACCCGCAAAATGCCTCCCCTTACCCGCTATCTTAACATAATTTGTGGACAACGCCTCAAGTGGCCCGAAAGAACATGGAAAGACGGACTTGTACACCGCCGAGTCATGCAACCAGACGTCGAAGGAAAGAACTTCGAAACCTGCAGAACCCTCCGGCAAAAAACCGAAGACATGGACGAAGAAACCGCAAACCATCTCTTCTGCCACGGATACTGGCCCGAATCCTCCAAAGTTTTCAGCAACGAAAAATCTTGGGTTTACACCGATTGGAACGCCCGTTGGCATCGTGGTTCCGGACTCAAATTTATGTATAACCATAATCTCAGATGTCACCTCCATCGAAAGAGCACTCCAAATTTTCGTCCCGATCAGAAGTGGCTGGATATGAATTGGACTAATGATCCCTCGAAGGTGGTTGGTGAGGGGAATAATCTTAATGGTACGGTGTTGGAGCTAGTTTCTGAAGAGGCTAATGTCATGGAAGACCTGCCTGATGATGCGGATGATATAGATCCGGAGGGGACGGAGAGGTTGAGACATATTATTGAGGAGTTTAGTAAGGAGATTATAAAGACCAAGTCGAAAGATTCACCTTGATAGGAAGAGAGGAGTACCTTTAATGTGTAATGTGGCAAGAAGTAAAAATTGAGGTTGTGGTGGTAAGAGATGTATCTCTCCCCCTAATGTCAGAGAGGTCAGAATCACATAATCACATGGGACTACACACCATATATCATCGAATGATCGTTTCGAATCTAGCACAAAAATATATTCTCTTTTACCTTGCAAAAGACTGTGCAACAATTTCCACAGAATGACCTTTCGCAGGATCTAAAAAACATGAGAAAATAGCTTATTCATAATATACATAACGTATGATACATGATACATAACGAAATCTAGCTCTATCTACAAAACCATAAATGAAAAACTAACTATTTCATCTACTTTCTAATCCAGTCAAAAGTGACTCTAGCAAATGCTTGAGAAGGGAAGTCTATCAGTCGATAGAATATTTCCGCGCTTGGAATGACCGTCAACAAGCATACAAAGAAACAAGCTGTGGCTGCTGCTTCAAATGATGCGTTTCTTGTTTCTGTGAGATGGGTGAAGAGTTTGATGCCCACGGAGTAAATGATGATGCTTTGGACAAGAAACCAACCTATTGATTGTTAGCTTTGGGGCCACAGAGAGGAGATAGTTAATGAGACTTACTGAGGGATCTTCTACCCAAATACATTAGGAATGGATTACGGAATACCGCTTTCGGGAAACTCCAGGTCTCCAAGATCAGGAAGGTTCCAAGCAAGAATAGATAATCATCATCTCTGGCCATTGGTGTACCGGGTTCCATTACCACATCGTTCAACCCACCAGTCGAATACTCGCCGGTATGGATTCTGACCTCCTTGTAAACATCTTGAGGTCTCCATGCGGCCCAAATGTACATCATAATCAAACCGGCCAAGGTAAGAATGGTATACAATGGCCAGACGGGCATTCTCCACTTTCTGCCTCTCCAAGTTCCCAGCGGAATTCCCGCCTGAGCACGCATTTGGAAATTCATATTGATACTCAGATCAGCCAATAAGAGACCAGTAATTGAATACCAAGCCCAGCTATCAACCCACCATGCGGTAGCAATGAATCCAATGAAAGCCTTGACTCTCCATGATTTTCGCACATAGGGAATAATGTCCATCGTCATGTAAACAGTATAGCTCTGTTGGAAGAGGACGGAGATGACCCAAAGAGTTTGCGAGGGAAAAGCATAGTTCGCTGCTTGGAGGTCAAATTTCTTATTCGTCCAGAAGAGAATGAAAACCGAGTTGAAGTATGCAAGAGCATTCGGGATCATGTAGGGAGTGTCGATGGTGGTATTGTTTGTTGCGGTTTTGAACTCATCAATATAGGACGTTCCAATGCAAGTGAAAACGATGTATATGATTGCGAGGGAGAAGGAAGCAGGAAACCAAAGACGTAAGCCTCGGCGAAACGATGACGATGCGACGAAACCGTGCGAGGGCTTGTTAAGGAATGGTGTGCAGATTGTGCGCGCGGAGATGAGAATGAATGCTGAATAGATCAAAGATTCATTCCAGAAGAGAACAGAGACTACCTTTCGGAGCATCTCCTGATAAACAGGGCCATCGGAATTCGGGGTACCGGTGACGGCTGTGGGAACGAGGGTATTCAGGAATGTCCAGAGAAAAGATTGGATAACTAGAAATCCTTTGAGACCGACAAAGTGAGACTGGTAATAAATTTGGTGAAGGGTAGGCTCTTGGTAGAACTCCTTCACAGGTGTTAATTGGGTGAAAGCCATTTCGAATACCAATTTCGCCGTCGAACTGTCCCAGATTTTGGATGGAGAGGGATGTTAAAGATCTCTCGCACTTTGATGTGGATATGGGGAATTATGTCTCCAGAGATTTCATCAGCCTCACCGGAATTCGATACCAAGACTTGCTCTTCACACTTGCCGATTCCCTCGGTCTTTTTCAATATTTTCTTTTCGTCTTTTTGTGACGTCTGCCCCATCAATATTTTGCGTTGGCAGTATCAACTCTGCAGCTGCCACTTTGGTGATGCTGTGCCGTGTCATGATGAGACATTCCTCCACGTTTGTTCTAAAAGAGAGACCTACCGGTATAGTTCCGAGGGCATAGCTTAACAGGAATCTTCTGTTGAAGTGCATTATCACGATCTTCAAGATATCAATATCCTTTTGGATTCTGCCGCTCCACTTCTTCAAGATGTCAAGGTCCTTTTGAATTCTGCCACTCCACTATAGCTATCTCGGTCTAGTGGATACCTGAGGCCGGATAGACTAAAGCTTAGCGCTGCTAGCCCTGGCACTGGATCCACCCAGCGTCCAGGGACTTTTGGCACACCGCATGGCACATCCTGACGTGAGGCTGTCAGTTCCTCAAATCACATTTGGGCATTGCATATGTGGCTAAATTTTGGTGTACGAGTAATGTTGCTGCGACACAGCGCCCATGGGGTCGAGAGCCGGGAGGTTATCCGGTGAATTGATGCCAAAAGGTTGGGAAAATTTGGATCAGATAAAGCTATTGCATATATCAAACTTCATTTATATGTGATATCACCGTCTGAGAGCCGGAATTTACTTTATTCTAAATGAATGTTTATGCAATCTTAAGATACAAGGTAAGGTACCCATCTAGTTCAAAGAATCTCAAGTACCGGGATAGGGATGATAGCATGGGGTACGTTTTCGATAAAGGAAAATTCTAATCTTTCTGAAGGTTTCCAAAAGTCTATGATATAAGGTTGATATACGGCAGTATTTTATTGGTTTTATCAGGATAAGTGTTAACTACCTGGTTTAGCACGCCATCCGCTCGGAATGATACTTTGTCCGATACTTCAGAGGTGGTCCCCGAATCCATTCAGGGAACCTCTTGACATCTGCCGTCTAAACTGGACAAGCTGAGATACGCTATCAGAAACGTGAGAAAGTGTATTGTGGGATAGCTCGCGTGGGTCGCCGCATTTGGCATGATCTCCAATCGAACTAAAGTAAAATTTGGAAAGGGGTTGGTTACTCACATAAGAGGTTCCTCCAATCACTTACTCCTGCTTGTTGGTAAGGTGACTTTCCCCATGAATCACATTTGTGACAGTGTACGGTGAAGGTTATCTCAGTCTGTCAAGTCTAGAAGGTACATTGATGTACACCCAACAACTCAACTGTACATGTAAGTCAACGCGCCGAGATTTTGATTCTATATGGTAATATCAATATGATCTCCAAAAATGTATTCTTAGAATGCATAATAAACTAAAAAGCTCCTGTGTGCTCGTGTGAATCTTCAGATTCAAGATCTTGATTTTTCTTCTTTTCACGTGGGATGGGGAAAAAAGTACACATCTTGAGGTATTCTTTCTTTTTCGCGCACATGGTATTTTCGTCCCTCGCATGTTATCTTATCTTCGAACAGCATATTCATTTCTGGAATAGTGGCATATGAGAATTAAGCGAGAATGATGTTTTCGGATTTAATGAAGATTGCAGGGGATACGGAGGTGCGATGGCCGGTTATGTCGATCATTTAATATCGAAAAGGAAAACCTTTTCAATCTGTGACGACAAGGCCTTGAACATTAAGCTTAGACTCACCAGAACAGGATGGGAAATGAACATGGGAAAGTTCGCTATCATCATCCATGTCGTTGCTACCAAGTTCCAAGTTCCACTGATTCCTGTGGGGATGGAGGAGTTATATCCAAATTATCTTATCACCTCATCGCCCTTACAATGATTGCTTGTAGTCAATAATGTCAGGGGTATATACACGAATATATCTTGGCACGTGAAGCATATCACAAGATTTTGAATAAACAAAAACTCCGGCGGCAAAGACAACAACAGCACACTCAAACTTTTGATAAGAATATTGGCAAATTGGCAAAATGATATAAACTTTTAAAAGGCAATAAAGCCAATGCATCTCTATCTTCTAGATTTTCCTCCCTAAATGCCACCCAGAAATCCTCCAATTAAAATGTATATATAAATTCATAAAGTTATTCACATCATCTAGGTTCTTGCAGTAGGATTCCAAGATGAATATTTAGTCAACTGTCGGGCATGTCCATACAGACCTATGGTGGCCAAAAATAGCAGATAAAATGGATAGGCAATCGAGAACTTAATGATCATCCATCGTGACGCAAACTCGGATTTGACTTGATTGGTGACCCAGAGCGTGCCAATCAAACAAAAAATGCTGTTGATCAAATTAGTAATGAAATCAATGAGTGGATGTTGAAATCTTACCTAACGAAAAAGAACCACTCAGAAACCGGATATTGGAAGAAAACAGTCTTCCTGAACGCTGCTGGGGTCAAGGGGAAATTTAGAAAAATGAAGCTTGCTACCAAGCAAGCAAATTGGGTAACCAAGTAATAACTGAGCTCACGAATGAGTAACAGGTTGAGCAGTCCAAATCGTGTTGTGAAGATTCTCTTTCCTTCCTTGGCTCGATTGAAGGTCAAAATTGAATGTTTCAAGCTTGCCCTGTTGCAGGAGTCAGTATCGCCGATCAAGAAAATGATTTTGGGGAAATAGAAACTTACTGCGCCCATCCTTGTGCCCATCTGAGACGCTGTTTCCAGAACGCTCCAAAAGTTGTAGGTGCTAATTCATATGACACAACATTGAGGTCGTGAACAATGTTACATCCTCGGCCTACAGTTCGTAGAGCAGAGTCAATGTCTTCAGTGAGCATATTCTCGTCCATCTTTATGTCTCGAAGAAGTGATGTTCTCCAGTATCCATTGGATCCTGTGAATAGACCAAAACCCCAGATGGTTGCCCTTCCAGGATGCGAGACGGCGTAAATCTTGTCAAATTCTATGCTGATGAGTCTGGTGAGGAATGATGCACCTGTGTTAAAAACGATGCATCGGCCTTGAACGATATCAACCTTGTCCTCCTTGATGAAACGTTCAATGGCCCATCGAGGGCTATGGGGATGTATGTAGTGGTCACAGTCATAAATAGCAGTGATATCAGAGCCGGTGTCTAGACTGAGATAGTAATTGAGGTTATCAGCTTTCGATGTAGAGCCTTCAACCTTGATGATTCGAAGCTGCGGATATTTGGCTGTCGCTTCCCACATTTCTTCCTCGAGAGGTTGAATTGGAGAGGGTGTGTTGTAAACAATATTTATGCGAATTTTGTCAACTGGATACTCCAACTTCTGACATGCATAATTTATTCGATCCATTATGATGTCTTGTTCATTTGGAAGA
The DNA here is from genome assembly GCA_004786225.1 of Botryotinia narcissicola. NCBI lineage: Eukaryota > Fungi > Ascomycota > Leotiomycetes > Helotiales > Sclerotiniaceae > Botryotinia > Botryotinia narcissicola. The sequence goes on along the minus strand of PQXJ01000099.1, from coordinate 19,720 downwards.
TAGGCGACAATGACAATGTCCACGATCAATAGGTCATCATCTGGTGTAGGAAACTTCCAGCCCTTTGCGGCGGCTTTCGTAACGGTAAGACGAGCCTCTCGACATGGTTCCATGCTCATAAAGGCCTCTAGTGCTGTAGACGCAGCAATGATGAAATTTGTGAAATTATATATGAACCAAAAAACTTCTAAGAGTTTTGTGGGAAAGAGCATATATGCAAAGATAGATGAAACGAAGTAAGAGCTGACAAGCAGACAGGGCGTCCAGTCGTGGATAAAATTCGAGCATCTTCCCAAGGTATTGCGGATGGAGATAGAAGTTTGTGGTTTAGGATTTTGTGCGCAACTTGGGGAAGTCACAAGTTCATCTTGAACAGAGAACCGGACATTCTGTTTTTCGTCGATACTGGATTGTGTTGGAGCATCGTGAATGGTCACAAGCGCATCTTTGCCTGTCCTGCTCATGGATGAGCTTGGAGAGCCATCACGCGCGGGGGTGAAAGGTGGAGGGCTGCTGTATGTTGGAAGTTCTTCGATTGCAAGTGTTCCATTGTCGTAGGCCCCCATTTTGTTGAAGTGATGTAAGTAGACAGCAGATGCAATTGCTGGTACTTTGTGAAGTTATAGAAAAGAACGGACAGGGACACCACCGGAGTTAGTAGATCAAAGAATCAATAAAGATAGCACGGTGGAGTTACAACTTTGAGGATCTCTACACAACAGCGTCCAAGGATTGGATATAATATAATAACATAATGGCAAGATACAAATTTCATCAGCTTGAACCCAAGCTACAGCTTCACACTAGCCTTTCCGGAATTGGAAGTTGACTTAGCTCCTTGTCAACTTGACTAAGAGATAAGATGGGCCAGCTCAGGCAATTCATTCGGTTACAGTGATAGCACCTTATCAAATTTGCGTCGAACACAGAGGTATTAAACAAGCAAGATCAGCGTCCTCTGACGGCGCGGTCTACCCTCTAGACTCTAGTAGCTGGACACTCTCGGAGCGTTGCATTCACACACGTTTTCTTTCGAAGATACTAATGCCAAGAAATACTGACCCATGATTGTATGTATTAGAGAAGTGGACTTCAACTTTGAAGATTTCCAATACTGTAATCGCAAGGCATGGGTGAATGTAGATCTTTCATCCAAGGCCCACCGTGATGCTGAGCTGTTTCTATGAGAACAATCGCCGAATGTCCGACCCCGTGTGGTGTAAATGAACGACTCGTCGAATTTGTAAAGACCATCGAATTCTACCTTCTGAATGAGGGATATCGTCGGATGAATCTTTTGACGACTACATAACGCGCGGCTTTGAGCGTGGGAGTAAAAAAAAGTATAGATAAGTTCATCGGTAAGTAAAGGAGCCGCAACGCGCCAAGAGAGTTTGCCCGTCATGACTAAGCTAATCCATTTTCAGAAGGCGGTGAACATCGCAGTGTAATTTTATTTTCCAACTTTTGCATCTTCCTGCCTCCAAAATATCCCACATTGACATGTATGAATCCACAATCGTCCCTCTCGATTCTCAATTCCTGCTGCCCCTGAAGGTGGATGTCCATGAATTTCCATGGTATCAACCCCGTCACCTTCGAATCTCGATGCTGTCCTAGGATATGTGGCTTTGGAATAAGCATACATGCTGAAACTCGCCATGAATAGATCTCACGCATGAAAACCAAAAAAGAAGCACTGGATCGACCGCTACCCTAGATTAAAAATATCCACGAAGGCGAATCTCAGATTCCAAGGCGACCAGCTCATTTCAATGTGTTGTACTGGTACTTGTGCTGCCAGAAAGTATGCAACTCCGAAGCTAGATGCACATACCACAAGATGGTAAGCCACAAAAGGACTAACATGATTTTCCTAGCGGCGGAATTGTATACTTTCTGGCAGCACGAGTAAAGGGGGAGAGGATATACATTGAAAGATGACATATACCCGAAGTTTCTGCTGCTGAAGATCTGTGCGAATCTGGAGAAGCAAGTAAATGCCGTCGCAGCGCAAACCAAAGCAGTAAAATTCCAGAAAAGCAGACTAGTACGAAAATAAGGAAAAACTTCATGCTTTGTGGAGCTTTGAGCTGTATCAGCTGATTACTGACTTGGAACGTGTACCCAAGTGCTGGATAGGACGTGCTTTTGGGATCTGCATGCAGGCCTTGGCCACTTGGAGGATAAACAGCGGACTTGGTGCTTGCCATCATTTTTAATATACTAAATTTAAGACTAATTGTGATCCATTGATCAGCCCGAATGCTCACAAAACGTACTGGTAGTTCCATGTTCTAATTTGCCCGCTTTGGGAGCTCCCTGCAGAATGAACGTCTCGATGCAGACAAGCTGATTGGTCTTATCAACAGCCCTGTTATCAAGATGAAAAGTGCGTAGAGTTCTTGCATTATTTCAAAGGATCACTACAGGTCGACATCCTCTTCTATCCTGAATCTTCGTTTTTTATTCTCCATCCTTTGATCAGGATGCGTTATCTTACTCTCCATCCTTTGATCAGGATGCATTATCTTACTCTTTGCTTCGTTGGTTTCGCTTTGAGTCTAATAACAAACGCCGGAGCAGATTCAACTTCGAATTGCTCTTGTGGTTATTATGATCCAGCGACAGAGAACCTGTTTACCGACTTCTTGATTGTTTACTTCAACGAAACGGCCACATTCCCGTCTGAGGTATTCCAGAACCAAGACTATGCAAACAAGTACGAGAAGAGCTGGAATGCACAGTATCGTTCAGGTGCCGATCCGTCCAATGTCCAAATCACGAACTCGACATCCACTGGCATCAGAAATTCATCATCGTTGGAATTCACGATAAACCCACCAACCTCTGAACACCTTGTCAAAGGTGGTGCAATCAGAACTCTAAGATCTGATATTCAATATGGCTCTTTCAGATCAACCATTCGTCCAGCTCAAGCTTGGACTGGAGGTACCGGCATGTCAATGCTACTCAAGTACAACGAGACACAAAACATCCAGATCAATAGTTTAAATGCTCAAAAGCCTACAGATGCGTGGATCAATACTTTGCTTGCAGACGAGTTCCCAAATCGTGTCTATGGGCTCAACTTCAGTACATTGGCCAACAACGCTACCTACAGTCCAGAAATTAATCCTTGGGACTTCACTGAAGTTCGCATGGATTGGACTAAAGATACCGTGCAATTCTATATCGGAAATGTACTAGCTCGCTCAGTATCAACCAAGAACATAAGCAGCAAGAGGTTTCCAATCACCCCGTCGCCTCTATCGTTCAAGCTTTGGTCGAATGGTGATTCATATTTCACGGCTGGACCGCCCACAAGAAACACCACAGCCAACCTCGGATGGACCCGATCATTTTTCAACTCGTCAATCATGACAGATGAGCAGCACAAAGAGTTTGATACGAGATGCAGTGTTACAGATGCATGCTTGATGGACGACACATCATTACGTGGTTTTACTGCTTTCGGGGTTGATTCTATCGCAAAATGGAAAGCCATACACCATGAGAGTGGGGTCCGAACTTTTGCTTACATTTGCCTCTCATGTTCTTTGGCTCTGACTGTACTGTTACTTTGCAACGTCACTTTCCAAAGATGGCCTACGAAAGACTCAAAGACTCCCAAGGAACCAAAAGTACATAGCTGTTACCGTCTTCCACCCCAAATTTCCAACTCTAAATTTTCCTCGTCATCGGATACGACACCAACAATGTCAACGAGAGCTTCATCTATGGATCTAAATAATCCGAAAGATGACCTCGAAATAACGAAGGTTGCCTTCACGCCTGGATCTTCGACACTCACCCTCAAAGATATGGTCAATCAAGATGCCACACGTAAGTCAAACAACAGTCCGTTCGCGGCATCTCGGCAACATTCTACCTCAAACATGAGCGGGTTTACTTTGAACGATCCTATATCGCCGTCAGCTTCACAGAATAGATTCTATAGTTTCAACGATACCCTGAATGATTCAATGGCTATAACGCCTCAAAGTTCATTATTCTTCGGTAAAGACGGCCGTCCAAATTTAGATGGTGCTACTCCGCACAATTCGTTCATCTATAGTACAAATCCAGCAGACACATCAGAGAAGAAGGACTGTTCGATGCCGGACATTTCCAAAGGTAATGAAATTGAGAATACTAGACCAGCACCCCCCAATCACGCTGCTTCAGAAGTTCCAGCCCCGATCGCTTTCCCAGCTGCACCTATCAACGCTCGGACAGCACCCACAAAGCGAATTGATTATCTAGCAGGGCTTATATCGTTCGCAACCCTTTTGGTGACTCTTATTCATTTTATATTCACGTTTTCGCCAGCAATGGGTATGGTTGGCGCCCTTGAGCACTACAGTTATGAAATCATTATTCGAAAGTCCATTGGATCATATCTCCTCAATCAAATTCTTCTTGTACTTTTCTTCATTACATCCACTCGTTTCCTTATCAGTCGTTATCTACGTACTGGTGATCTTGAAAGCATAGCTGAGAAGACGACGGGAAGAACGTTCCGTGTCATGATTCCGATCGCGGCATGTGCTATGCTTGAGTACTTTTTGATCGATGTGGGAGCTCTCACGTATTTAGAATACCTCCCCAGTATCAGCTGGACAACATGGCCTTATGCTGTGGCATATACAGATTTCGCTCATTACATCTCTGAGATCCTTGAGCTGGTGTACTTGCTTCCTAATGCAGCTCCACTGATCACCTACAACTACTGTACGGGTGTTTTGTGGACCATCCCGGTTCAAATTGAAGGTTCGTGGATCACACTTTTGGGATGCATCGTGGTTAGAGAAATCAAAACGCCTTGGAAGCGTATGTGCTACTATGCATTCTGTATTATTAACCATTGGTATGCTCAAAGTTGGGGCACATTTTTCTGGTTTGGAGTTCTTTACACCGATCTAGACGTCACTTTCAAGTACAAAAAGTGGTTCAAAGACCACGCTTTTGTCCTCTGGACCGGAATCGTTATTGGTTTCATGCTAGCCATTGCCGCACTATCAAACGATTTAATCACTGCATGGACAGGTTTCTCCTTGCCTATCGTAGAACGAGGTATTCATCCGGATCCCGAGAGCGGTCTTCCAATCGCCCAAACAGCTAACGCTGGATATCCGGAATATTTTAACCCTCGTTTTAATGGAATCATATTTGCCGTCGGTCTCCAATTTGTCATCGAGAATTGTTACTTCGTTCAATGTTTCTTGTCTATGAAACTTTGGTTGATGCTCTTTCCCCATATCTTCACCATCTACCTTATCCATGGTTTGATCTGGTGGTCGCTAGGTAGTACAGTATGTGTACAGTTGGCTGCCAATACCTCCCTTCCATATTGGTCTGTTGCCCTGATTACGGCGATAGTTTGCTACGGAACTTTGTTCGCATCGTTACCCGTTGTTACACCCGTGGTGGAGACCTTGGGAAGGAATGTTACCGGTAATATTTGGATAATGGCGCACATTAAGCCGGCTCCCAGAAGAAAGACTTTATTCCCTTTTGCGGACAGGCTTTTCTTGGACTATGAAGAAAAGACGGGAGAGATTGTGGATGAGCAAAAGGACGTGGAAAAGAAGGCAGGAATAAATGTACATGAGGAGGAATTGTGAATGGTGTTTTAAGTTTTGGATTTATGAAGATACAATGTATGATATTGAACGGGATACCTCTAATTTAGTTATGATTTGAAATATTGAAAGAATTATAGAAGCCAAAAGTGAAATAGATAAGCTAGTCGGTGAACTCAAGAATGAAATACATATCCGAACATCATGTCTGCTTCGCAATCTCTATAACAACTTTCTTTGCCGACACGCCATTCCTGAGAAGATCTATCCCATCCTGCACTCTTCCTAATCCGCCCTCAAGAACTTCCGGGTCTGGCTTGGCCAAGTACTTTCCCTTGGCCAATGCCTTCGGTACGTATTTCCGCCACACAGCATCACCAATATTAAAATCTACAAGTCCTACGTCTAACCCATTTACTAAATGTTGAAGTTAATTCAAGAATATCAAGAAATGTGAAAGATAAGACATACCCATAACAGGCTCAACATTGTACTCATTTGGTACAGGTGGTAATAGAGCGGCAAACTTGCTGGCACTGATTTTATGGGCAATTTTGGCACAAGCGTGTTGTGTGTTGTTTTGAGCGATGCAGTCAAATATGGCATCGCCTGTTTGAAGGTGTGCCAGAATGTCTTGTATCACGGTAGGTGATTTATGGTCAAAAGCGTGGGTTGCGCCGATACTTTTTACGAAGTCGTGATTTTGGGTACTGGCAGTGGTAATAACAGTGTAGCCTGCTGCTTTCGCCAATCTTCACAGTTTAGTATCAGTTATTCAGTAGCACAACAGAAATAGATGCGCTTACTGGATTGCCGACGCACCACAACTCGAACTTCCACCCCAGATCAAAATCGTCTTTCCCGCCGGTTTTGGATCCAGTACCGGCAGCGGCATTCCCAAGATTTTGAAGAGTCCAGCAGCAGCCGTGGAAGTAGCAAGAGGTAGGACAGCTGCATTTGCCAATGGGATATCATCCGGAACCACAGAAACGAGAATCTCGCTACAAGTAGCATAGCGTTGGAACGCGGTGTTTTGGACGATTCGTGTGAGAATTCCATCGCATTGACCTATGACCCGTTGTCCAATCTTAAACCCGTCTACGCCAGATCCTAGTTGGACAATGGTACCAGAGACGTCGGCGCCGAAGATCCAAGGATTGGGCATGCTGAAATAGGCGATGTCTTGCATCTAATGAAGGAATACATTGGTGTTAATTAGATGTAAGAGATGGGAATTGATAGAGTAACAGACCTTCCAGTCAGTTGGGTTCACAGCTGCGTAGGCTTCTTCAATTACTACTTCGTTATCTCTGGGGCTAGGTGTTGGTCCTGGTCCTACTTTTACTTGGCCTTTCTCTGTGGGGATCCATGCGGCCTGATTGTTCGTAATTGGAGACATTTTGGAATAGTGTATGTTCAAGACTTGAGTGTTTATGTTTATGATATGTTGCATTAATAGAGGATTCCTGGCCGATTTATATACTCTCATCACAGGGGGAAAACTCTTGATGTGGTATTTTCTTGGAAACCATTCACGGACGTCCGTTGTCGGATCGTTGCATCAATGGAAGGCATCACTATTATGACATCAAATCAGCAAACGTAGCACATGATAATAATTCGACAAAATAAATGATTTGCAGACTCTAACCGAAACTCGTGATAGGGAGTGTATCTGTACCTTACCTAGACCTATTTCGTACCCCTAACCCCACTTTGATTAACAATCGGTGAATCCTTCCTGCTTACCAACGCCAAGAACCAAAACTCTCCGTGCAATAGATAAAAAAACACCAAAGTTCTCCGAAGCTTCACAATCTTTCTCCTTAAACATCTGCCTTCAAGTCAATCCTCAAAATATGGAGTCAAACCAATCCCCCCATGAAAAATTCATGTGTAGTGTTTGTGGTAAGAATTGTGGTAGTAGTGAGTCAACTCCTTTCATCATAGATTGCAAGAAACGTTAAACTTAGTATGCAGAGAAATCTCAACTTCGTCATATCTCCTATTGCAAAAGAGTCAGATCTCGTGGTGGTGTAAGATCAAGGAAACGTGCTTGCTCGGCTTGTACCAAATCCAAGACGCAATGTGATTGGATACATCCAAGCTGCTCACGATGTCTAAAGAAGAGCTTAGGCTGTGTTTATGAAGGACCCCACTTGTCAAGAGGCAAGACTCTAGAGCCAGAAGTGAAGAATCATGCCGATACCGGTGCGGAACAGACCAAAGAAGCATCTTTAAATTTATCTTCATCGCAAGACGTCACTGCACCACTCTTGCTGGATATCCATGGAGCCAGTATGGTTTCGAACCCATTGCAGATTCTGGGTATTACGGCCGATGATACTATGAACCTCGAACTTCCAAATGAAAATTGGAATCTCGATACTGAAGACTGTTTTCCAGAACATATGGATATTTCAGTTTTCAGCACGCCTACAAAATATTCCCCACGACTATTACCCATAGAACTGTCCCCTATTTTCGCGAGCTATCAACCGAACAATAGTGGTACGTTTTATAGACTATACAATCAACCAATACCAATCGCTCCAAAAGCATTTGCACTTCGAAAACCTTCCAACAATCAATTTTCCCTGAACAGAAGTTACATCCTGTGCACTTTACCAACCTACCCCTCAATGTTACTTCCCAGTAATGACGATGGACTTCCGCCATTTATCCATCCCCATTTCAACAGCCGTAAAGCGCTTCTCGCACCGCTAGCTACATGTTTTACCATCATACAATGGATAAGTATGAAAAATGAGGATAACGTTTTGTTCATATGGGGTTGCATTAAAATGGAGATCGATAGAATATGTATCCAGGTTTGTTCACAAATTAATTTTAAGTTGGGTGTATTCAAAAAAAATGCTAGTATACCACGTATAATCGATAAGATTCCGTCGCTGCTCTCCAAGCCATAACGATTTATCTTCTCCTTCGAATTTCAGAAGATAATGAGAAAGCAACAAATTTCGATGTTCCATTGATTTCTGCTATGATTGTAAGTAAATCCCATTTACATTTTTTATATTTGTGATGCTTTCGTACCGTCACACTAATGAAACGATAGAAAGTTTCAATGCACGTTATTCACCTGACAGAAGACCTCCAAAATGAGGGTGTGCTATCGTGGAAAGAATGGGCATTGGCTGAATCCACACGCCGGTAAGTAGTTCAGCTGTTTCCAATATCTAGCTTATGGAGAAGACTACTGCTGCAGAAGTTTTTCTTTCACTAACTCGACTTTATCGCGGCCAGTACAATTATCATACTGTTCTTCATCGATCTTTTTTTTGATATCTCCTCTTCAGTCCATGAATATCGCTGCGACGAAAATCGCCTAAAACATATGACTATACCTTGTTCTCGCAAACTTTGGAGAGCGACTACAAATGAAGCGTGGGAAAATGAGTATGCAAATTCAATGAGAGGCATACAGCTTACGTATGGAGATCTGATAAATTCTCGAAATAGGCCTGAGGATCGCAGGTTAGATGGATGGTTATCTCAATTGGATGATTTTGGAATGCTAGTCTTGGCTGCGGCAAGTTTGGCTTCATGAGTAGTATGAAAGAAGAAGCATATTAGAACGAGAGAGAAATTAGGGGAGTTACAAAGGATAAGACCACTGGAATGAGATTTACGATACTCGATGAAAGTATTATGCAGTATTATTCTCTAAATTCATCCATTACCCTTATATTCTCATTTGAAGTGGCTTTGACACTTTTTCTATGAGTCACCATCTGTACACTTAGGTCAAAATCAAGTCTCGAGGACTAGTTGCGATTTTCACTTGCAAGAAAATGATTGGTCGTGAAATTGTTTCAATGTAATGAGGCTACCCACAACTCAACCCATGACAATCTAGCTGTCCAACTCAGCAACCTTCAACAAGCACGACCTTGTACCCAACAGATCTAGTGTATCGATTGCTAGTCTAATCTGGCGACTGCGGGCTCTGAGAAATATGAATGACATTTATCGCTAGGCTTCATAGTTGTTGAATGCCCATGCCCTCCTTAAATTCAATGGTGCGGGTCTCGTTCTCGCCATCTTCGAATGTAAACACACCCAAATAAAATAGTTCAAGCAAGCCAGCACTTGCCTGTGCCGCATTAAAAGGCGTGCCTTTCATGTTAATTTCATCTGTTAGACGCAACAATTCTGTGGTAACCTTCCGATTCTTCTTAATGCGCTCCAATATCTTCATGCTTCCTAATTTTTGTTTGTAGTTTGCGACAACTACAAAAGCGTCAGGTGAGTATTTGGAAGTTCCCCTAATATCCTTGAAAACTGGACATTCAAGGATCTTTGAAGAGACGTGGTTATGATATTCGCAGCAGGTTGTCGATGAACTGTTCCAATTCTCGATAATTTGTGTTTCCGATATCAACGGGTTGATTTTATGGGTTTTGGCCACTGGAACTCCAGGAAACATGCTTCTCCAATGTTCCAGTTGTTCCGGAGGAAAAGGTTCCAGATAAATCTTTGCCAGCTTGGAGGGTCTAGATTGTGATGTGAGTACTACCATCGAGTTCAAAAAACGGATGAAGTAACGCAAGGGTCCTGGAAGCTCTTCTATACCTCCTAGTTCATCATATGAAGCTGAGAATGTTTCTTCAATACGTGCAATCCATTGGGGCTGTACAAGTCTGACATGTCCGTCCTTGATTCTGAACCATGTGATAAGGTAGTTTGTGACAAAGTCTTGTAGAATCAAAGCACAGTACTTATGAGCCAAACAATACAATTTTACCCTAACATTGACAGACGAATAGGAAGTGTGTTCATCTGCCATGTTTATTCGATTTGTGTAACACCATTGGACTAATAACTCGAATGCGGCTAAATTATCCTCTGGCAAGTCTATGACTTTGGAGGTTGCCTCGCTGAAGTTCCCCCGGAGCATGGCGTCAAAAACTTCCAGCTTTTCACAAATGAAATTTTTGTGCACTTGAATAGGCTTAAGTTTATCACCTACTCGGAAGGTGATAACTTCATCGCCAAGAAACCTATTGAAAACAAAGTTAGTCTTTTCACATGATACTGGCAATGATCATGGCGAAGCACGCCGAGACTTACTTTGAAAAGTGTTTGGACTGTTTTGAAATGGGAGAAGGGTTTGCGCCATTGGCAATTTTTCTTCTGGTACTACGTTGACAGGAGGACATGGCGAGGGTATTCTCTCAAATGCCTGAATTTATATGAGATCGGCTAGACGAGAAATCGCTTTGCGACAGGAGTGAAGTCAGTTGTGAGCAAGATCAAGGAGCGGACGTGCTTTCGTATGTTAATCTGACAAATTTTGATATAAATTCGATTTTGAAGTCGACAATCTAGAAGTGGGTGTTTATGAAGTAAAAGTTTGAAGAAATGGAATGTTGTGAAAAGAGGGATGTAAGAACTTTAAATAACAGAAGTTGTGATGAAATGACCGTATGGAACGCGTAGAGTGAATAATAAAATGCTGCATTTTATCTGTAACTATTGTAAAGCTCAAATCAAAGACCGTATATGGTGGCCTCGGTACGGCCATTATGTCAATCGCGCACTGAAGAAGCCACTTGGTTGCGATTATTAGAACATCGAAATCATACAATAGTCTCATATTATTCACCTGGTAGTAGAGGTGGCAAATTAAAGGTGATGCGCAGTGAAATTCAGAATTGATGAACGTTGAAGAATGAACAGTTTTGCAGTTTTGGCTTCGTTATCATCAAGATCATACGGCCCCTCTTCTCTACATTCAATGTGCTGTTTCCCCGACGAGTTGAACTGATGGCAATTGTCAAGCCGACAAGTTTTCTGATAGCATCAACCATAGATTAAAAGATTGAAAGGCACATTGATGATTTCAAGGAGACCTTTTTTGGCTTTCCTTGTCGCCAGTTTCCAGGACCTCAAAGATAATGACCCAAGGGTGGTGAAATTGTGGTAGGGCTATGAATACATACTTGTTGGGGATAAAGATTAATGCGAATATACGAATCAAATGAGAGTAGCCTCACTCAAGAATTCTTTTAATCATCATAGCACTCCTCTCCCTTTGCTCCTCATTTGAAAATGTTCATAGATTACATGAAACCATTACAACTTTGTACGGTCAATGCTCATGAAATATGCGCTTATCGATCGATCCATTCGACAAGGAAAAGGATGAGAAGTATGAATTTCAATGAATTCATCGCCCTGATAGATGTTGACGTGGACTAATAACTCTGCAAGGCGCAAAATCTCGTAGATGTATTCGAATTACCCGAGGAATTATTGTTGAGGTGAAAATGGCATTTTGATGCTTGGACTGAGGAGAAGAGAGCAAATAAAATGTAATCGCGCTAGCGGCCGTCGCACCGAGGGATGCGTGGTCAATGCTCTGTTTGTGGAACCGGACTGACAACTTTGACACTTGACATCCCTCTATCTACATCAACCTCCAGCTATTCTGGCTGTCTTTGATATTTTCATTTTTATGACTTCTTGAGTCTTTGCTTTTGAACAGATTCAGATGATAGTCTGATTTTTTCATGAATTAGCAGACTTGGATCCATATCTTCCTCTACAAGTTAGATGACTACTACATCCCATCAAGTCTGGACTGAAACCATGTTTCATCAATGTAGTCGACTGAATACGATGTATCGAATTCATCGCATACTTCACATCTTTCACAAAGAGCGTTCGGATTACTGTTGCGCCATCACTGGCCTCAGATTCTTTGTCCAGTTTCAGATTTTTGCTAGTGAAGCTGGCGGTCAGACCTCTGACCAAGTCTTTGCCCACTATCGCATGTTTCGCCTTATATGGAAAGCCTTTACTTCATCCTTCATCATGCATAGTAAGAATACCATTTCTTGTGTTAAAGACTTGTGTTAGCGTCATCTTCCATGTATGATCTGCGAGGCGCGGGTAGATCTGATTGAAGTACGTTTTTGTTTCCTCTAGTCAGCCCTATGAGCTATGTCGATGCCGCTTGTACGATAATTGGCTCGGGATGTTAGAAGATTCATGTTGGTACCAATATCAAGATTAAAAGGTGATGTTCTGAGGTTACCACTGCTCCCTTTGCAAAGACATAAGATGTGACGTGTATCGCCTCCGGCGCGGTTTAGTAAAAGTCCCAATTGCATAACAGCTCCAGTTAAGTCGTCTAAAGTTCTTAACTTGCAAAACAACTAATTAGTAAATCCCATACTCGCAATCATACCTCAATCAGATTAATTTGAATAATCGGATTCAACTTGAGGCGAGCATTCCCGTTACAAAATTACCCTATGAAACGAAGCTTAACTTAGGTGTTGTAACAACAGCCAATCGGATACAATGCTACAAATCTAAGTCAGAAGCCCTAAAGGCGGTTCGAGAAGATTCGGACGCAAATCCAAGTGGAGTATGTTCCATATGTTCCTCCAAGCTTTGATGTCGATGCTCCACATTGGCATATATATATACAATCTGCGGGGAAGCTTCATTCTTCCCTTCATCAATCACTTTCTCTAATCATTTTCATCCGATCGCAACTTTGGTCACTTTCTCAAAGTTGACAACACATTCATTTCATACCTCAAAACATTCTTTCCACGTTGATCGTGTAACACATATCCTTTATTATTCTCTTTTCACGCGCATGACAAATAACGAACACTATCTTTGACCTGATTAATTGAACATTATTTCCCATTTGAAATCATGAAGTTCACAGCAATCTCGACTTTCCTTCTTGCGGGTCTTGCATTTTCAGACGGCGCATTAGGCTATGTATTTCGTCATGTACATCGTCGTGCATTAGGACTACGTGCGAGTAATATCGCTCGATCTCCGTAAGCCATCACTGATGGGTATTAAATGGTGCATGAATTAACATAAAAACAGAGAGATTGTCAACTTGAATAATGCTCCAGTACCCACCCCCCTCGCAATTCTCCCTCGCCAGAATAATACCAACAATGGCGCCACCGCGCCCAACATTAACGTACAATTGACCCTGACTGCCGTTCCCGCCAACACAACCACGGTCTTAGTTTCTTCAACTTCAACAGGTCCCACACCAACAGGAACTGCAGCGGCCGTGGGAGGTATTCAACCTCCAAATGTCGAAACTACAACTGATCCAGATCGACCATTCTCTGTGAATGGAAACACCTTTACCGATATTGAGGATGCTGTTGATAGGTCATGTGCAATTCAGCATAATGCCTGTGCCGATGCAATTAACAATGGGGAGTTGTCGGATGTGGATATTAGTGATTGTGATGATCAGCTTTCAAAGTGTGTTGCGACTGGTTAGAGATGAAACATTAATCAGTTGCGTAGTGGAGTAGAGTGAAGATTGGGAAAGAACCTGGGAGTTTATAATACTTGAGCTATCACTCTTTAGTCTCCCTTTAATGAGCACGACATACTTTTCAGATGCTACTACAGTTGTCTTACTTATTATGAATGTACAAATTATAAAGCATATAAATGAGCATATATATTTTACCTCGTTCGGGGTATTGTACTCAAGTGTCAATGAGAGGTCGGCAAATTCGTAGTTTGGTACTAATCAGATCTGAGCTATCTATGAATATTGGAATCGCGCAGCATTTCTGGTTGCCTTGTTGCAACAATGTGAAACTCGACGATTCTGTCATTCAGAACTCTGGAAGACCGGGCGATGGATATTCCAAGCCGAAAAAAAACTTATTGGAAAGCTTTGGAACACCTTCTCGCAAAGAAATGATCTCGATTGACTCTTCAGGTGTTTCGATAGATCTAGAACGAATGAAAAAAGCTAAAATTTGAGGTAATGGCAATGTGGATGTCAAGGGTTTTGGGTCTGGCAGAAGAGACCCTCGACTTCAAGACGGGGATCATGAGGCACTAAATACACTAAATCTCGCTAAACTGAGTGCAGAGAAGCCTGTGAATTTTGATCCAATGCCCCGGATTTCAATTCATTACAATCACAAATTTTCCGCCCTTTCTCTGCGATGCCTTTTCATACGCTTCAACACCATTTTCAATCCCAATCTCTGTCCATGATCCTTCTTCTGCTCCTTTCAACGACCCTTCCTCGAATTTACCCGTCAGTTCCTTCAATTGAACCGCAAGCTCCTCGACACCATATGCCAATGTATTGCATCCTACCAATGACTTTTCCCCTCGATAGAACCTCAACATATCTAATGTCAATCCCGTATCAGCGCCACCCCTAGGTGATGCAATAAACGCCATTCTACCTCCTATCGCAAGCTTATTGACAGCAGCCTGTACAAGAGCAGGTTGACCTACAGTATCGGCCACAACATCCACGCCTTTTCCATCCGTTAAACTATCAACAGCATTGAGTTCTGGATCATTCGCAGTATTGACGTCATCATTATCGCTTCTAGTAGCAGATATGACCCGGCAGCCCATACTCTTCGCCAATTGAACAATTGCCGAGCCAACAGCACCATTTGCACCTGTCACCAATACCGACTCGCCTTTCTTGGCATGTGCCCGCGAAAGAACAAGGCTTGCAGTCGTAAACGGAACGCCAACACAAGCTGCCTGAGTAAATGAGTGATTTGATGGCTTCGGCGCGACAGCGTTCTCGGGAACGAGACAATACTCTGCTTGGTGCCTTTCCTTGGTAAATGCGATTGTGTTCCCACTGGTGCCATAGATTTTTTGACCGATTCGGTCAGATGGACCTTCCACTACAATTCCCGAAAAATCTCGACCTGGAGTTCGGGGAAATGTGGTATATGGGAAACCACCTTTAGCATTGAGGAGGTCACTTGGATGAATTGCCGAAGCGTGGATTTTGATGATGAGGTGGTTTGGTATCAATGTAGGTTTTGGGACATCCTGGAGAACCAACTTAGGTGCTGCTGCTGGATCCTTGCGGATAAGCCGCAGTGCTTTCATTGTGATACTCATGATTTTTTGAGTCTATTTTGAGTTGATTCGATATGAGATGCGGTTAATGCTGAAGAAGGAATTCAAGAAAGCAGTGCTTTGATGTGCTTTATATGGAGGTTGCAGAATCCTGCATCTTGATTATTAAGAAGCTACTAATCACCCGGCATACCCCAACCCCATTCTTCGTGATTTGAGTTTTCATGGTACATTAGACAATATCCAACAAATATCAATTATAACAAAGGTTAGACACTTAGTGTTGATAATTTCAACTGTTTCTCCTGATTGGAAATCAGCGGGGTAAAAATCGGGCAAAGAAGGTTACGGAACATTAACCCCTTTCCTCAATACCCTCAGCTAAATTGAGGGGTCCTCGGGTAGGTGCACGGCGACAAGCAAGTATTCAGATTTGCAAATAACACATCACATTCATTCTACTCACTCATGTTGTTAATTATTTGAAGATATCGACTGGATATTGATCTGCTAATGGATATTGACAAACTTCCGGTAGCGTGTTAGCATCCACACCGCTGATTCCCAACCTTCCTATCGCCTAGCGTTTATTACGCTATCGAAAGACCACATATAACAGAGTTCTTTGCAGAGGCTCTGCTTCTAATGAATGTCACTCATTTTTGTTCCACTCCATCTACACTGCCCCAGTCACTCGTCTACCACAAGACGACCCTGAAATTAAATCGGGGAAAGGAGAAGCCAAACTGCAGAGAGACCAGCACGAACAGGACCAGAGCCTCCCTCTCTAAGCTCAATGGTTTCTCCTTCTTTCTCATTTTCGTCCATGATATCCTTTTCTCCTTCCATATCATCTCGGGAACTTTGAAATCCAGTGATGCCGAGAGTCTCGAAACCAAGCTCCTCATTTGTCTGAGTGGAAATGATGATGTCATGCTCTAAGTTCAAATGTTCCATATTCTTATTTGTCTTCTGGTGATGGTGAGAAGAAGTAGATGGGATGAAAGCCGCAGCAAGCGCGAGAGTTTCGACCATGTCGATCTTAGGTGAGGTGCAGGTGAGTTTTCTCTACTTCGGAGTTGTCGGTGTATTAGATGGGGCAGAGGAGAAGCCTGAGATGTTGAATATCCTATAGTAGTCATGATTGCATGTTCTGATAGAACAGACATGTTCATCTTCTGGTTTATCTTTGGCTTCATCTTTGGGCTTCACTATAGAAGGCTTCTTAGTAGGTTTAGAATCTGCTGAACTGTCGTTGATGCGATAGAAGCCGTCAATGCTAAATTGTCGATAATAAGCATGACTGTATGAGTGGAAAGGACAAGTGTATTCATGACCAGCCTTCTTGGCTTGGATATCGTCCTGTTTATGTCCAATCTTCTTGACCTGTTTATCCTCTTTGGGAAGTTCCTTAGTGGGTGATGGAGGAGTACTGACAATGGGATAGAAGCCAGAAATGCTGTATCTTTGGTAGTAAGCATGGTTGCGGGTAGTGATTTTAGAGTTATCAATGCCTGTGGAAGCATCGCTAAGTTTTGGAGTTCCTTTTGGTTCAGGAGGTATGGAGCTAGGGCTGCAATAGTTTCTTGAGTAAGCTTGTCTGAAATTTCCACTCATACCAGTAGGTGTATTGAAGGATGTATGAGCGGTGATGGAGTGTTGAATTGAAGCTCTTTGCGAAGAGACATTGCGGAGAGTTAGGGACTGCACGATGAGATATGTTTTGCTGGTTGACTGAGGTGAAATGCCCTTCATGTTGAAGAACATGTCGGGGAGTTTGGTAGATTTATTGTTTATTGATCGAGACGTTGTGATACTTTCCTGATCCAAGATGATTAAGGAATTGAAGTGTTATACAAAAGAATAAGAGCTCACGATTAGGTTGTCTTGTAGGCTTTATAAAGACGTGAAGTTGAAAGGAAGATGGTCGATATGTTTCGAACTAACTGCTACAGCTTCCTTTCTACAGCTTCATAATGACTAAACTGATTGGATCATTTTCAAAAGATTTCAATGTAATGGATGATATACTAAAGAATTGATTGTGGTATAGCTCTTGTTTTATGAGTTGAATGAAGTGAAAGACATAGGAGTAAAAATTATTCACTACATCGCTTGATGTGCTATATCCATATGTTCATTCTCAGAGGATTTCTTTTCATGGAAATTCCAAGTTTAGCCATCTGCAACATAGGCTAGCATCATCTAGAAAAAAAGAAATTCGAAGGTCAATTGGTCTAAGTTGAACCAAAAAAAAGGAGTGATGAAAATAAAAAGGTTTCGAGGTGGTTACAGCAGCTTCACATAGACTTTCACGGTGAATTACATTTCAGTGACATGATGTGATACGTTAGTGCTAATAATAACCAATACAGCTCGGATAATACAGCTCCCTTTCTTGTGGACAAATGAAAATCTATAAATTGATCAGTAATTTGTTTTAGTTCATAAACAACCTCTCAAAATACCCCTCCACATCTAACAAAATTTTCGAAAATATTTCCTTTCGGCGCTGATTTGATGATCAAAATCAACGGTATATATGTAACAATGAAAAGTATGTGCAGAGAAGAAAACAATAACGAAGCCCAATGTCCAGCCAAAATTTACAAAATTCGCTACCGGCTATTCATCAGCCAAGAACAAGAAACAGAAGTCAGAGTACTCAAAGCGTGTATCGCAGGCAGGGGGGAACTTTCTCTAGACTTCCAACATTTCCAACACCATAGTCTAATATTTGTCCACGGAAAAATGGTTCGGTTTGTTCGCGTGGTCATCTAGATAGTTCAAAGCTGGTATCTCCCACTCCGGGCAATGCTTTCCCTGGAATTCCTTCGCCATTTTCTGGAAAGTTTCATCGATAAGCTCGAAATTCTTAAACCTCTGAGCCTCTGTATCCGTTTGATTGCCATCTCCGGTGCGTGAGGTTATATCCTTTCCGGTGATGGGTACAGATATAGTTTCCAACTCTGGCATTTTGGAGAGAATTGTCAAGAACTGATGAGTGCGACGTTCGAGTTGTTCGATCGGAGAATTATCGATCCCAAGAAATCGGCGGAAGAAGAAACCATTGAGGACGATGTGGTTGACTTTTAGAGAAGAGAGTGGACTGCTTTCTCCTAAGTCTAACCATGAAGCCCAGAAGCACAATGGGAAGAATAGGTGCAGGGTGTCGGATTCTTTGTTGAAGGGGAAAGTTCCAAACATCACTGTTTTCTCCATGTGGCTTTGAGCTTCCTCCCTCGCTTCATGATTGACAAGAAGGGCAAGCATGCTTGGAGCTTCGAAGACACCTTGCATGGGATAGAGTCCACCATTGTTCCTCACTTGGACAGCAACGTCTTTTTGGAAAGTACAATTCCATATCATACTCCTGATCTCCTGAGGAAGTTTTTGAAAAAGGTAGAACTCGGTAAGTGGTTGTGTGGTAACTGCTTGTATTTCTTCTCCATCGGAACTGGACGACATAATTCTTTTTCCCTCGTTGGTAGTACGTTTATTCTCAACAGCATCCTCAGCAGTGACTGATCTCCTTCTTTTGACTCCCTTTCCTTTGCCTAAACCATTCATACCGCTAGATTTCATGAAAGACATTTGCAGATATTGATAAATTTGATGTGACTGTATGAGCTGAAGCGATGAATGCGAAAGGTATGCCGTAGGACGTCAAAGAGATTTGAAAAAAGATCGCAAAAGTATGAGTGTGAAGATTAGATTAAAGATGATATGTGCTATGATTTGATATCAGAGAAATTCAAAGAATTAGGGGTGTCAGACAAGTAATTAGGAAGTGTTGTCTAATATATCCGAACAAAGTGAAGGTGAGTGTTGGTAAAAAGCTTAGCATCGGGGAAATTAAAAAGCAGATAAAATAGCAGGGGAAGATTTCAAATTTATAGGTTCCCGAGATACTAGATTGACGTTCCCTTGCGAAAATTATGTCTGATGAGAGCGTAATATTTCAAGTCCTAATGCTAAATTCCACACTATAGTCTTTTCATGGTACATGATTCCAGTTTAGTAAATATCTAGTTGAATCTCTAACTGTCTGTCATATACAACTGTCATATACGATTACACTTTCTTGGTAACAGCTACTTCATATCTCAATCTTTAATTCATACCACAATTCTACTCTTTCACACAATCCCACTTCTTCATGCAATTCCAAGCAAGTTCATTCATGTACTACTTTGCAATCTAAGTCGCATACCCTACTTTTGGGCCACCCCCCTTTTGGGCCACCCTTTTACACCAAAACT